>CAAKHG010039451.1:8880-28706 GCA_901007715.1 Dactylopterus volitans | reverse complement strand
CTACGAGCAAACTATGCTCTCTCTCTCTCCAGCTCTCCCTCTCTCTCTCTCCGGAGCAGCAGAAATGCAGCAGAGCCTGATCTGACTTGTCCTTCCTGTCCCGAGTGTGTGTGTGTGTGTGCGCGCGTGTGTGTGCGTGCCCCCCCACCCCCCTCCACCCCGCACTCTTCCTCAGTCTTCCTCGCTCTTCCGTGGGCTCCCCGCGTGGCGTCATGGCCGTGTCCGTGTCCCTCCAGTGTCTGTGGCTCGTCATCCTCGCGGCCGTCCTGCTGCAGACGCTCGTGGTGGCCGTCAGCTTCATGTACTTCAACAAAGTCCTGAGCGCGGTAAGAGTGTCGTTATCCTCACCGCAAATGAACTTTTTTTTTTTTTGGTTTATTTATTTTTTTTTTTTAAAACGCCGATTTGGCTCGAGCGGGGCGACGCGAGCCGGGCTGCGCTTTCAACCGGCCACCTCACGGATGGAGGCGCCGTTAAAACGCCGTTAACGTGTGTGTGTGTGTGTGTAACTAACTTTAATCCCCGGCTCTTTAACTGCTCTCTGTCCTAATCTGGGTTGCATTTTCTTTTTTCTTTTTTTTTGTTTCAAATAAATAATATGTGGCTTTTTAAGCAGTCTCGCATCAGCACGCAGGAATTTTCTTCCCTTTATGCGACAATGAGAGAGGAGAGAGTCCGGAGAGCAGATAAGGGGGGAACAATGGGAGGAAGTGAGGGCAGTTATGGAGGTGTGACACCCGAAAAAGCCGCATATTTTGGACCTTGGAGCAGAGAACGTGACAAGCGGGGGGCTTTCTTTCACAGGGCTGCTGCTCCCGACCCCTGATTGGCTGAGTCCCACCTGTGCTCACTTAAGCCTTAATTGCGTTCACATGATGCACCAATGGGCTGCGAGCTGTGCGGCGGAGCGCGTCTCACTAATGAAGCTCTTTAAAAAAAAAAAAAAAAGGACGTATGGAACATTTGTGGGCCGTTAAAAGTTCGAGCCGACACGCATGCTTGACATTAATTGCCATTACTGAGTTAAAGATTTTGTGCCCAACAGCTGCACCGGGTGCTGTCTTGTAAGAGCTAAAATAAGTGCTTTAAAAACGCTTGTTAATGAAAAAAATACAAATAATTGTCTCAAATGTGATTTCCCCCCCCCCATATTTGCTATTTAATGAATATTTTTGCCCTCTGACCTTGATTGGGAAGATACAATCGACTGTTTTTTCTCCTCTGACAAAAACTAATCTCTTGATTAATTAAGCATTTAAAAAAAAACAGGCAAGTGGATTAATGAAAGTAACCATTAGTTGCAGTCTCAGTACCGGTGTGTTTTATTTTTTTATTTATTTACTGATGTGCGCAGATGCAGGAGAACTTCTCCCGGAGCAGCGTCTCCTGTCTGATGAACACGAATCTGCCCTCCCGGAACGAAGCCGTAGCAGCTGAGGACGAGAAGAGCGACCCCTGCTGGCAGGTCACGCAGCAGCTCCACGACCACATCGAGAAGGTTTTTCCATCCGTTTTGAAATCAAATATCTTCCTTCTCTCCCACAGACGACGTTAAGACCTGTCGTAGCAGGAAGAGCTGGGGCGTTACTGACAACGGGGTCGCTCTCGTTGGGGAGTCCCCGGCGAGCCGCGGGAGCGCCGCAATGAGCCAAAACAACGATGTGGCGTCTTAACTGCTGTGGAATTTGCAATTGTTAATGCAGATTTTTAGTTGGTCAGCAGTCACATCAGCGTATGATACTTTTATGTACTTTTTGAATTGAATATAGTTTTTTTTCCCCCCCGACATCTTTGTAATCTGGCTTGTCCGTAACGCATCTCCGCGTTGTTTGTTTTGCTCTCCGAGCGTGCCGATGTTGCAAGTTGCTATTCGTTAGTGCGTTTGAGAGACGCTTTCGTTCCACCGCCGCCCGTCACTGTAAGTAACGCAGACTCACCCAAAATGGAGAATAACACAGTTTAGAGGCCAGCGGATGACGCAGGGCCAGGACAGGGTGACTCATGGGAGGTTAGAGTATCGTCAGTGACCTATTAAAGCAGCAAATTGAGATTTACTAGCTCGCCCCCTCCACCCCCAACCCGCCTTCTCACTCTCTCGCTTTCCCTCTTCTCTGGCTGTTGTTGTTTCAGACGATGGCGGATAGATTCCAGAGGGAGATATCCACAGCTATGAGAGGTAGGAACAAAGCTGGCATTGAGCGCCCTCGTGGGCACGGCGGAACGACATTTGCCGGCCACAATGGCGCGCCTGTGCTCCCCCTTCATCTGCCCTTGCGTCTCCACAGATAAGCTGAGCGGGGTGCTGCCCGTCCTGAGCCCCGAGGTCCGAGGAGCCCCGCTCCCGAAGGTCGCGGCCCACGTGACCGCCGCCGCCGCCGCCTCATCCGCGGAGCTCGCCACGGCGGAAGGTGCGGACGATCGCCCGTCGGAAAGTTCATATCTGCTCGAGTGAAAACAACGCGGCACGCAAACTCGCACCTGAATCTCGTGACACCTGGCCGCCGCGCGAACGCCCCCCGCCGCCTTTGGCTGCCTTTTTCCGAGAGGCCACGGGTGAGGAATGTGCTCGGAGGCTTCCCACGCCGACCCGGCAACGAGGTCCCACCTCCACGCCCGTCAGGCCCCACAGATGCGCCGCCGCCGCATTCCTGTCACAACACGGCGCGACCTGCCGCTAAACGCTCTGACCCGTCAGTCAGCTCGGTGGGGTTTCAGTGGAGGGAGGGAAAAGGGACTGGTTTAATCTCTGGTTGTTGTTGCATTCATGTACTCTCATTGGTGCCGTTGATAGATTTGAAAAGAGAAAATGAATCGCAGAATTAGCTGATTGATGGCGATTTAATGCTTTTCTTTTAGACTGAAGCTTGTATCAACGGATATTTAAATGTATTTAAATTTGAATGATTTCTCTCAGTCTCATCCTCCATGGTGTTGATTGGGTAGCAGTTTTTTTATCTGTCCAAACAGCCGGAGCGTTACTAAAATTCTCACTTGCAGGTTTGCTTATTGGCCCGCGAGCTACATAGGCCTGTGATGTAGCCTGTGGAGGCCCTGTAGTCAAAATTTCAACAAGGTGTTTTTGCTTTTAGGCTTATTGGTCAGTGAGGAATTAATTCTTCTTCTGTGGTGGTTAAATTTGGCTTTGCAAACTGTGCAGGTCACTTTAGTTTTGTCCAAAGATTCGCCTGGAAACTTTGTAAAGTAAAATTTTCTTCTTCTGTTGCATTTTCTTTGACCGGTGGTTCATAGGTCAACATCACAGGAAGTAAGTGAAGCGCAGGAGCAACTTAGCCGCTCGCTAACGCCGGTGCAGCATAGAAGAGGTTTGCTGCCCCTGTTAAATCTCATCTCATCGTCTTCCGCTTATTCTGGTTACGGGTCGCGGTCGTGCTGGAGCCGATCCCAGCTGACAAGGGGCGAACGGCGGGGTACAAACGCCCTGAACGAGTCGCCAGCTCATCGCAGGGCCACGTGAAGGACAGACAACCACTCACACCCGCACGCACACCCACGGGCGATTTAGAGTAGCCAGTTAACCTCAGCATGCTTTTGGAAGGTGGGAGGAAGCCGGAGTACCCGGAGAGAACCCATGCAGACACGGGGAGAACATGCGAACTCCACATAGAAAGGCCGAGGACGGAAATCGTACCTGCAACCTTCTTGCTATGAGGCAACAGTGCTAACCAGCGCGTCGCCCCCCCCTGTTAAATCAACTAATAAAATTTTAAAAATGAGATGGAACTGAGGCAGAATCACAACAATCAGACCGGTTTTTGGATTTCTTAGTTAAGCAATGTGGTTTCACTCGCAGAAAAACGCAAACAAGCAAATTTGGCGACTAGTTAGTGAACATAACGGCGCTGTTAGCAGCTTAAGAGCCTGACGTTTCTCTCTGCACTGGGTAGACACCAAAAAAAAGCCTCCAGAAGAATGAATCTTTGGCAGTTCCACTTTCTTTAACCTCGTAAACTGGCTGAACCATTTTGTTTATTCTCCCCCTTATTGGCTTTGCTTCACCGAAATGTTGTCGCAGCCCATTTCAGCTGCTAATCAAATGTTTTTATGTCTTAGTCACGGTTTTATTTTATGTTGAGCTCGTCGGCTTTATAGCTCCAAGTCATAACAGTGTTGATCTCGCGGCACTTTCAGACTGCAGTTCGTCTTTGATTTCGTGTGTGAGTGTAATTGCTAACACACACACATACAAGACTCATAATGGCTGATCATCATCTATTTCGCCTGATACTTTCTAACACTCAGCGTGAGCAAAATTCCAAAGAGTGTTACTCCAGCCTACTGGGGAGGGAGGGAGGGAGGGAGGGAGAGAGAGAGAGAGACACACACAGACAGACAGACAGACAGACAGACAGAGAGAGAGAGAGAGAGAGAGTGTGTTTATCAGCGCAATTAACAGCCTGCGTATCTCTTTAACATGTATTTATTATGTAGGTGACAGTGACAGCAGAGTTCAGTTACTCTCCGTCCTACAATCGCAGTGGTTTATCTTGAATCATAGTGACTGACTGGCCTCACCTACTGCGTGCGTGTTTGTGTGTGTGTGTGTGTGCGTGCCGTTTGCAGCCTCGCGCAGCAGCAGGGGTTACCTCGGCGAGCGCGTCAGAGCGTGGGAGGGCCAGAGGGGTCTGTCCTTCCTCCAAAACATGGAGCTGCGCGGAGGAGAGCTGCTGGTGCCCAGAGCCGGCCTCTACTACATCTACGCCCAGACCTACTTCAGACTCACTTCCACAGAGGAGGCAGAGGGGGAGGCCAAAGGGGAGGCGGGGGAGACCAAGGAGGAGGAGGGAGCACAACTGGTCCAGTACATATACAAAAAGGTTTGGCTTTGCGTGTCCTGGTGAAGGCCGACGTTTGGATAATGACACGTTTCTGCACTATTTGTTGTAACTGCGGTGATGTCATCATGGGCTGGTAACACAGTGTTGACCAAAGTTTTAATAGGTCGAGGTGTGAAAGGGAACTATTTTGACACTCCTGTGTTCAGGTTCCACAGTAGAAGCAAATAATATACATGAGATTCAATTTAATGGGTGTGCATTACACCAATTAATAATTTAATGATTTTCACTTTTGTTAGAAAAGTTACGTTTTCGCATTTTTAAGTAGACTTGGGTTATTTAGTTTTCCAGTTTAAATGCACTTGGGATTAGAATTTATCACAGAACTGGGAGACGGCACGTGTTGGTATAAAAGTGCAAAAGAAAAAACTCTGACAACTCGGCTCGTGAATGCAAGTCAGCACTAAGACGTCCGAGCATCATTGAACGCATCGAAAGAAAGAAAAAAGCAATTCATTTCAACATATTACTATGACTATTAATACTGCTGCTTCTACCATTTGTGTTTTGTTAAATGCTAAGAGTCAGATTAATCTTGCTGGGGGGGCGCTGTGGTTACATATTTAGCTCTGCGCCTCCACTAACCTCCTTACCCACCTCTCAGTGCCTGATGGGTCGCTCACTAATTAGTTTGCGGTAACTTTATGAAACCTCAAATTTCCTCGCCTCTTAAGTTTTACATAAACAGAAATCATGAGGACCATGCAACTTGGTCTAAGCTCCTCAAGTGTAAGCTGAATCAAATTAGTCTAAATAATTGCTACATCGCGAATTTTTGGGTCAAGAGCCTCCGGCCCCAGCGACAAACAAACACTGGTAATTACTGAGACTGGGTGACCTTCTGAGTGTGTGTTTGTGGTGTGGCCTGCAGATGAGCTCCTACACGATCCCCCTCCTGCTGATGAAATCGTCCCGGAGGGCCTGCTGGCCTCGTGGTCAGGAGCCGGGCCTTTTCTCGCTGCACCAGGCTGGAACCGCATTCCTACAGCCGGCCGACCGCCTCTTCATCACCGTCAGCAATGTCAGCGCCATGGAGAAGGACGGGAGAGCCAGCTATTTTGGGGCGTTCCTAGTAGGCTAAAAGGATCGGGGTGACCTGGACTAAGTTACACTTGAGATATAGACCTGGAGAGATGGACCCAAATGTTTGGGGGTAGCAGACTGGAGGGGAAAGGGTGGAAGACGGCAACTTCTTCAGGGCCGTGAGACTGCAGGAGTACAAACAAACTGAGCTGCGAAGAGGTGGAACGATTCGGTGCGTATTTACTCCTCCAGCAAGGAACTTAAACCTTACAAAAAAGGAAAATCATTCTGTTTATAAGGCCGACAAACGGAGAACAGAATTAAGGTGGAGCCGGCCCGGACGGAGCCAGCCCGGACGGAGCCGGCCCGGACGGAGCGGTGCAGCACAACACAAGGACCTCTAGAGTGGTTCTGCCTGCAGCTCCAACGCTCGAGTTTCCACCGAGAGAGAATAACGGCGGCGTCGGGCCACGTGACACTTATCTGGTGCATTAAAGAACACATTTATCAACTTGAGATGTTATGGATGACCTTTGTTTGATGTTCACAGGGCACCCGTGGTCGAGTCTTCATTTATGTGCTACTGTGTGACGCAGAATTTTTCAATGTCCAAAGGCTTTCAAGAAAACAACTTAGCTTTCAGTATCGACAGCTTGTTTTCAGTCACGTGATTCTGAAACCGCGCGGAAAACAAACGGAGGGCAGGAAGTAAACAACAGCAGCGGAGGAAAGTGCGTATTGTGGCAGGTTAGATGGGATTATGAGAGAAAGGTGCCTTCAAAAAGTCAGCAAATATGCAACACGTGGTCCGTAGCTTCTGAAAAACAAACCCTGATTTTTCAAAAGATTTAAAAGGATCTGCCTGCACCAACCACCTCCTCCAGATTTCTGTCTACGTTAAACAACAAATGAAGGCATACAACAGCACGCAGGCTTACAGGTACTTTCTCAGCGGGTGGCTGCGCGACCTGGGCTCAAAAATATTAGACAAAAAAAAAATATTTTTTTTTCGCCAGGGTGAGTGTTTTTATTCACGGCTATATCATAGTTAGCATCTGTAGCATCGGCGGTTAGCAGCGGCCAAGAAGCGCAGCGTGCGTCAACGACAACATCACGGGTGTTTCAACGAGTGAATCCCGACATTGGTTTCTCTCCGTGGTAGCCGAGGTTAAGTGTAGCAGCCCAGGCTACCGACCTCACCTCATTTTATTTACTCGGGCAACCCTAAACAGGTGAACAAGCGACTCATTCGACGTAACGTTACAGCACATGCGCCTGATAAATGTAGGTTATTCAGTCGGACTTGACGTCATTTCAGCAAAGCTACGAAAAAAACCCTAACGTCAGCGTTACAAAGGCAAGAAACGTAACTAGAAGCAAATAAACAAGTTACCTTTGGCGAAGTGGTGACTGCATACACACGGGCACGACCCGACGCCGCTCCTCCGGGGCGTAGGCGAAAGTTTAGGAGCCATTTTTTTCCGGCGTTTTTCCGTCAGCTTCTTACATTTCCCTCCTTTGTGAACGACCACCGTGGGTTAGTCGATGAAAAGCCCGTGCCTTTTTTTACACGGTTCGATCGATTTGAGCGAAAAAAAAACAAACAAAAAAACTGGCATATTGATTTATCCGGACTGTCTCCGATCGACTTTCTTCGGTAGTAAATCACTTCCTGCCCTCCATTCGTGTTTCGCGCCCGCCGCGCCACACGGAAGTGACGTCAGGCGGAAGCCTATCATATTTCATTCATAGATCTTTCTTTAGCGCTGGTTAAATCTTTGGAACAGAATCTTTGTTCAGGTGTTAATTTAACATTTTGGTTTTTTTTTTAACATATTTTTTAACATACATATATATAATCTACAACAATGAACAAGAATAAGCCTTATTATAAACAATTTAGGGGAGAAACTCCCTCCCCTGGAGAACTGTGGGACATGCTGAGAGCTCCAGAAGCTATATTTGTACTTTTTTTCTTCTTACCAGATTGCTCCTTGATGAACTCAAACCAGTTGTCAACTACAAGCACAAGTGTGAATTTGTTTTGGTGTCGATAGTTGAGGCAAATTAAACGGGCTCCCCCTCTACACATGAAGACAAAAAACTGAAAAAGTAAAAAACTATCATTTAATTCATGTTGTATTACATGTTTCCATAATATGGCAGTGAATGTTTCAGCAATAAGAGTCACTCCTCAAACAAGAGTTTTTTTTTTACATTAAAAAAAAACAAAAACAAAAAAAAAAAACTAAAACTAATCAGGGTTCAAGTAATGCCCAAAGGAAATACATTTTGAAACATACACACGCAGGAAGTTACATCATGTTGTTACCCTCCTGCTACTTCCTGGTCTATGAGTAGAGAACCAAGGTTTGTCTGGTCAGCCTGAGTCCTCTCGCTCTCCCTCCCCTTCAGCTTCAGTCTCTCTCTCTCTCTCTCTTTTTTTTTGGTCACCGTGACTGGACTGACAAACATGTACTTACAGCTGAGACAGTAAACACAAACACAAACAATGCACAGCCTCTTCAGTTATGGGAGGTCTTCAAGGTGCTTGAAACAAAACCTTTTTTTTCTTCCTCTTTTTCAAAAAAAAAAAAAAAAAAAAATGTGGTACCAAATCTCCAAACTTGGTATCAAAAATAGTCTCTGAATTGGTCTCTAATCAGTCGGAACACTACAACTGAGGGGAGGGGACAGGGGTGAAGAAAAAGAAAAAAAAAAGCGCACACGGGATATTTTGCCTTGTAAGTGAAAACCTATGGCTTCAGTTGATCTAAACACAGTCATGTACAATCCCATAATCGAAACGTAATGGTGTCATGGTTTAGAAGACAAGTCAGTTAGAGTCTATATATGGAAATACTGTAAACAACTGAGCGTGTGTGCACGAGAGCCGGGAGCCTCCTTGTTGGCGCTCCTATTGCTATGGTAACCGAGAATGGTTGTCGTCGTAATTTTGGCCAATCAATCAGACTTAAGTGCTGACATTACAGTAAATCTCAGCAGGCGCTTGCACTCTCCCTCTCTCACACTCACACACACACACACACACACGCATGCACACGCACGCACACGCCGACAGTGAAACCGTGGATCCAGCCTCGTGCTTTGACATTACCTCGCTGCCTGTACAATGCCTGCATCAGTTTAAGTTCATTAAGACAAATTCAATAACAGCCGACAGCACTTCAGATGGGTTCGACGACAGAGAGGAAAAAAAAAAAAGGCATACAGTCGCATGTGAGACGGGACTTCTCGGTTGATTATTCACAAGATTCATTCATAATTAATGCGCGTACACGTACAAGGTTAAGGATTAGTAAGGGTTGTCCTGATACCAATGATGCATTATTTAAACATACATTAACTCAAAAAAAAATGCAGTGACAGGTGATTGTGGTAACTTTTGTTTTTGTCGTCATTATGCACCAAAGTATTGTTCAGAAATCATACATACACTCAAATTTATAATTGTGCGCACACGACAACAAGCTCTAAACCCGGCGTGGGTTCCTATTGCCTCTTACAGTATGACTGTGGTCTATGAACTGGGGATGGGGAGGGGAAAAATAAGAAAGGGGAAAAAAAAAAAAAGCACCTCTGTAATACAGAACAGCCTTGGAACCGAGTATAGGTGTTTAACTACAGACAGGCAACAACACACACTGGCACACAGGCACAATACAGGAGGCTTTGGCACACCCATGCTAGTCGTACTACTCAGCATTTTCCAACACAGAAGTAGAGCAGATTACAGGACAGGACAGACCCATAGCTGCCGTGGATCTCCTCCCCTCTGGAGGGAAGGTGAAGGTTGTCTGACAGACACAATGATCAGGTGTCACATTCAATCAGCACCGAGCTGTCTTGTTTTATTTCACGGAGTCCCTCCTCCCCCCCACATCCCCACCCACCGCCTCTCATCCAATCAGCAGCTCCAGGCTGTCCTCGTAGTTGGGCTCCTGCGGAGGGCTGGGCGACAGGAAGGCCGTGGTTACGGGGGTTCCCGTTGCCGTGGCGACGTTGAGAAGCGTGTTCGCGCGGATGCTGGTGGTGGCCGGGTTGCGGAGTGCAGCAGCTGCCGTGATGCTGGTGAGGTTGATGCCGAGCGTGAGCCGCGTCTGCTCCAAGGCTTTCTCTGGCACGGCGAAGGCCTCTAGCTTCTTCTCACCGTTGGCCATGTAGGAGTTCTGGCAGCCGCGGCAGATACAATCCAAGCATGCCTGGCGAGAGTGCGGGCGCACAACGTTACTCAAATATCACAGGAAACTCACTCTGAAGTCACAACACGCAGCTTAGAAGATCAAAGTAGGGATTTAATACACTCACTGCTCCAGCATGTGTGTGAGTGCTCACTATGCATGGAGTGGGCATTTACTGAAGATGGGTAAAATGCAGAGTTAATTCCCCCTGTGGGAATAATAATGCATTCTAAAGGAGGCAATTAATTTTTATATTTTTTTAAAAAGTGCCATGTGGGCGTGATGATGTTCATTCTCTCTTAACATGCAGATTAAAAAAAACAGGATGGAACTCAATTTGAACATCAAGTTTCTAGAGACTGTAAATGAAGAGGTAGGAGTTTTTGTTAATGGATTCTGGTCCGCCGCTCCCCTTCATCAATATTTACCAGTCACTGCTAGTCTAAACAAACTGGTAAATGTTACACAACCACAACAACACAGAGATAAAACAATGCAACACCGATAATCTACATCTAAACGCATACAGATGCCATTACAATTGAGAAGTACCGATTAAACAAACCGTGTGTACATTCATGAAATTATAAATTTAACAAATGGCATAAGAATAAACACTGAACCCACAAATTCCCCACAAGCAATGGTCATGGTCTCACCTTGCGGTTTGAGTAACATGGACAACGCTGCCCCCTGCAGGTCAGCACAGAGGGATTCTGGGTGGCCCTGCCGCACTTGCAGCCTTTCTTCTCCACTGGCTTCTTATATGGCTGCCTGACAGGTGCTGGGGGCACCAGGCAGCCTGCCAGCAGACGCTGGTCTTTGCTGCGGTCCTTGTTCTTGGAACCGCCACCACTGCGGGCCTTGGCATGTGGCTTCTTGGGGCCCGGATCAACATGCTTCCTGGCTCCTTTGCTGTGGTTCGGCGCGGGGCGGCTGGGCTTAGTAGACACCCCGTTGGGAAGAGATGAGTATGTGTGTGCTGGTACAGTTATGGGGGGTGCGGGTGGTTGATTGTGCAGTGTGTGAGAGGGGTTCGGAGTGTTTGAATGGGAGGAGGAGCCCTGCAGGATGGAGGTGATTGGGAGGGGTTTCACCTTCTCCCTGTCACTCTCTGAATGAGATCGTTTGCGGTTAAGGCGGACTGGCGGGAGCTTAGAGGTTGGAGAGGGATCGAATGAAGATGAGTGTATGTGAGCGCCGTGGCTCGCCACTGTGTTAGTCCTGTCTGTTTGGATCTGTGTGTAGTTGTGTGCGGCATCCAGCTGTATGTACATCTGAGCGTGTGCTCTGTCTGTGGCTATGTGTGCGTGTGTCCTTTCTGGCTGTATATGAGTGGCATCTCCACTGGGCTGAAGGGGATCCAAAGTCTGCAAGACCTCCTCGACACTGAGGAGCAACACCTCGCCCTCCTCCAGCTCCCTGCTGCTAGAGTCCCCATCCCTGAGTGAGCACACGGTGCCTGGAGTTGGGGCTAAAGGTCCAGTAGTCAGACTCAGTTCCAGGCCATCACAGCCACCATCGGTTACAGAGAGGCCTGGCTGTTGCTGCTCCTCTACAAGCTCGCATACTTCCAGCTCCGGAGAAGAGGGATCCAGGTCCTCCAACATTTCTCCATTGCATTCCTGCGGTCCGTTGGAACAGGGGGGATCAGAGGAGGAGCTCTGGGGTATAGCTGAGAGCTCTGCAGGAGCAGGTGGTGCCTCCGTGGGGGTTAGGGATTCTGGGGCAGAGGGATTCACATCATCCAGTGATAGGCTTGGGTCCTCCAGCTCTTCTTCATTTGACATAAGCACCTCCTCTAGCAAAGCCATAACCTCTGGATTCCCCCCTACATGGCTGCTGATTGACTGCAGCAACGGTGAATGAGTGACATAGAGGCAGAGCTTTCTGTAGCACTGCACCAGCAAGGAGAGCTGCTTGTTCTCCTCGAAGCAGGAATAGTCTTTACATCTGCTGCATGATGTCCTTATCTGCATCTTCTGGCCTTTACAGCCCAAGCACACATAATGCTGACACTCTGGATGTGTTGGGGAAATGGGATCCTGGAGCAGTTTACCTGCGACAAAAACAGGAACAAGCTGTTAATCCACTTTGCACTTCAAACGCTTAGTCAACGGTTCATGGCTCAGTACCATCTACCAATTCATGTGCAACTACAATTGCAATTAAGGCAACGATTAACAATTATTTTCATTATGGTTTAATGTGCTGATTGTTTTCGCCAATTACTACCTTCCAAGAGCCTAAGGCACTTTGAATGTCTTGCTCTCTCCATCAACAGTCGAGCACCCAGAGACAAACAGCTTACAATTATGTTGAACTGCGAAAAGCATTACAGCCTTACGGTAGAATAACTGCATGCAGAGACCGGTTAACATTTTTGTTAAAAAAAATGACTTATCAAAGCAGTTGCCAAATAATTTCCTTATTGCTTCAATTACAGATACTAATTCATTTTGAAAATAAATGGTCAGAATCTTTCAGTTTTACATATACTGCATTTATCACAATTATACCATGACCATCACCTGGATTTTAATTAACTTTTTTTTTGTCCTGTTGTTCCGTTTCCCTAATTAAATAAGAAAATAATACTGCAGTCTGCTGGAGTACAGTGTTCATATTGACGTTTACTCGCAACACACAACCCACAAGTTTTGGTTTTTATATATATATATATATATATATATATATATATATATATATATATATATATATAATATATATATAAAAGTATCGTATGGATGCACAAGTTGTCATAAAGGGCAGTTATTGTGATACATCATCCGGCCAATACTACCCAGCTCGATGTGCAAGCTGTGCCAGTGTTGATATTCCACTAGCCAAGCCGAGGGAGTAAATAAACCATGAATAGGAAACACATGGTCTCTGCAGCAGGCACAACAACCGGGGAGTCATCTATCTTGACAAGAGGACAGATGACTGGGGATCAGTCTCGGTTGCTAAGGAGACTGGCGAGCACGGCAAATAGTGTCAACTGCTGCGAGGGAGCACATGCACACCCACGGTCACTTCGGTCGATATGAATAGTAAGCTTCATGAGACGCACATTCGTTTGGACTAAACCGATGCTTAAGTCGGGACAAAAAAAAAACAAAAAAAAACCCCGACTGTCTTCGCAGCGAGGCGCCACAGACACAACACAACAACGCTGCGTAGTATGAAACCGACGTTTAACATTTGCACCATGCTTACCACAGACGAGGCATGCGAGGGACTGTCGAAAGAAGGGCAGTAGCGTGTACATGTCTGAGAAGGTGTGAGGCTGCCGCGGGTCACACTGCAGCACAGCCCGGCTGGCGGACACGTACAGGGCGGTTGCATTGACTGGGTTCATAGCGGTGTACTCCGCAGCCTCAGGAAATCACGGCCCGGGAAAAAAAAAAAAAAAATAATCCACACGCCCGCTGCGACTGAGCTAAAGCTGGCCGGGGCTCAAGGGGGCTTGAGAGAAATATAAACTGGCCGGGTGGAACAACAATCAGTCACCCGAGTGTATAAATGTAGGCTTATGAATTAATAATAGCCCCAATAATAGACAACGAACATGGTGCGGTTATCGCTAAACGCGCACAACGCTAGCTCGGCAGGTGGCTAGCTAACGTTAGCATCACCGGTCCGCTGCCGTTACAATTTAAGAAAGGCGACCTTTCGGCGCACAGTTTTAAGTTCCTATGTATGCGATGCAGTTAATTTACATACGATAAGTCACATTATCCCCGACGCCACCCGACAGCTAGCAGCGCATCAAATGAGCAAAGCGACTCATGATCAAAAGGTTAGCATTATGTAGCCAGTTAGCTCACGCGTCAGCCAAACGTTTTGTTAGAGATGATCGGCGTTGGCCATTGAGTGCGCTCGGTATCCAGCACTCTTCCCTCTTCGACGCCGAACGCGACGATGAGCTCCTACTAAGATATCCCAATTTGTGCGGTTAGCAATTAGCTAATAGATCCCAGGCGCGCTCTTGATGTAAACAAAGCTAACAGGCTAGCGTTAGCATGGCTAGCCAAAATAAGCTATCGAATATTCAGTCCTATTACTAAACCCCCGAGGGCCGCCTCAAATCACATGCGCGGGAGGAATGCGCGAACAGTAACTTGAAACCCTGCTGTTTTGATACGCTTTAATGTAAAAGTCGGTGAGCGCCGACCGAAACATAGCTAACCTGCCGTTTTACAAATGCATCAATCATTCTATTTTCCACTTTTCCTCGCATCAAGCCCTCTCGACAGGCAGGATCATCTCGCGAGACTTTGCCAGTTACCGTGGTTACCGTAGTGCGCGAATCTTAACGTTCTATGTACTTTAGACAGCGCCTCCTTTTTGTGTCCTCGTTCACTTCCCCTGTTTACTACTCAAAATAAGCAGCTTTTTAAAAACAAAATACCATTACAAAAAAGCTGACTTGGCTGAAATAGAAGGAAATAGAACCCGGGAGTCATACATCATATTCAAATGAGGTGCAACTAACACTGTAGTTAGTCTTTCTGCAACATACCAAATCATTTGAAGGCTACAAAAGCATAAAACTACGGATCCGTTCCCAGAGGCCTGAGACTTGAATGATATTACATGTCTGTCCAAACCACCAAAATAGACAGCAACAGGATGCCGGTTCATTAAATTTAATTTGAGATAAGAATGGATTTTGTGGAAAGTCGTCCTAAAGTAGGAAAAAAAAGAATTGTCTAATATGGATTCTTTTAGGTTTCTCTTGTGGCTTGTGAAGGTAGCGTTTTCCACCTGAGTTACAAAATAACTGACATCACTTTCTGAAAATAAATGGCAACCTAATTAATCATTATCATCTTATTGAAAGTATAGCGTTGTATTTTGTGACTGTATTTCACTCTCGAAGGAGTGTAACTTAAAACCAGTCTCTCAGCCCCAAACACCCCTTTGTAACACCTGCAGGAAATATGATAATAAACAATAAACTCTACATCTGCCTAAGTCTGTAAACCGCATTGTCAGTAGTCCTGAGGAAGCTTCTTTGTTCCCCAGCAAACTTTCATGTATTTTCCCTCTGTTTCGACGTTATAATGAGTCATAATTGAAATTTAAAGTAAAACTCTTGTCTTGCGTTGTTTGTGCGACATATTACCTTTAACAAATTGGATCACGTTACTCTAATAAACATAGCTGGTATCTCCCAAGAAAAAACAGAGATTATGTAAGTGGTGTTTTTTCCCTGGGCTGCGCCTATCAGAAAGAGGCTACTAGCCTGGAAATTCTCTGCCTATCCTATTATTATATTTCTTGAAATATAATAATTTCAATTCGAATTGAGAACAGCCAACGCGCGATGGGGGCCAGCAACAGCATGAGAATGAACCTGACAGGCAATATTCAGGGCTTAATCATTGAACTTAATGACATTCATATTACAGGGCGCGACAAACGAACGGAAATGCCTCCCTCTCGACGTCCCGCCCATTTACCGCTTCCTACAAATATCTTCACTTTGATTGGCTAACAAGGAACGTCCCCCCATTCGCCATTGGCTCAAAAGTCTTGCCTGTCTTTACTAACCTCTGTCAACCGAGAACGCGCACAGGCGAGACAGTACGGCAAAAAAAGAAAGATGGCGGCCTTCAGTGTGGCCCGAAGCAGCTGCGGACTCTTGAATGGGTTGAGGGTATCATTCAGGAGTTTGGCGCAAGTGAAACATGGCGCAGTCGCCGCCGCGGTGCCTCGGGCGAGCCTCCACCGCCACTGCCGCTGGTACTCCGTCAGCCAGCTGTCCGTCAAGGAGCGGATTGACAAGAAGCGAAAGGCGGCGCTGGCCGGGGGAGGTCAGAACAGAATCGATGCACAGCATAAGAAGGTGAAGTGCGCCGACATTTGTTAGCATCCCTGTTCCGTTGACAACGCGTTTACACGAGCCCCCTCGCTCCAAGGAGCGTCACGGACATTGGCAAGTGTGCGGTTGAGGGATGACATGCACGACCCGACAGCTCTAAAGTCAGCGGGTGCCAACTTTTTCTGAGACGTCAACACACCAACTTCTCTCTCTCTCTCTCTCTCTCTCTCTCTCTCTCTCTCTCTCTCCGAGACACACACACACACACACACACGTGGGTGAAGCTGCTTTCTGCAGGGGACATTCGTGTTCAACTTAAATCGTGCTTAATTAAAGTGCTCCTGCGCAATCAAGAGCCCCCCCGTCAAACTCGGTTCGTAGGTTGGAGTCGGACGCAGTAACGTCTGCCATAGGCATTACGGTAGTGGGAGTCTTTTAAAAATGACAGCTGCGGTGCCCTGCGTGATATTTTATCTTTTTATGTCCAGTCCTCGGACCTCTCTGTCGGCTGATGATCTAATTGCAGATGTGCTGCTACTCATGCATGTGCAACCTGGAAATGATAGAGGATCGCAGCAGAGGAATGCCAACGTGTGTGTGGAGACTTTCTATCCACCAGAAAGCACCGACAAGAGTGTTCTCCTTACGTAAAATGTCTTACTTGGTACATGTCATGGTTACAATTATTCCAAAAAAAAAAGAAGAAAAATCCAAACATTTTGGTCATCCCACTCATGTGCATTAGGGTGACAAAACGTTAGGGACACCTCTCAGTATAACCCAGTACAGTTCAACAGCATCACAAATTTCAATCCCAATAACAATCATTTCAAATATGTCCACAACTCTCTCAAACAGATTCAATAAAAATGTAGCATAAAACTCAATTAATTGCAGGCCTTTTGTATATGCAGCCTCTATAGTTGTTTTTCTCTGAGTTCTTGATGAGGGCTACTCGTTCTCCACTGTGACGCTTTCTGTGTGTGTCTCCACCGTTTCTAAAGTCATCTTAGATGTTTTGGGCGGCTTCTCTGTTGGGGAGGTTACGAGGCGGCATTTTGAAGGCGTTTCACACCCGCGGCGATCCCTTTACTATCAGCATTGTTCTTTGTTGGCAGCCGTTCAGAATGATACCGAGGTGATAGCAGTCGGCTCATCCGCTATCGCCTCAGCCGGTCGGGGGGTGTGTGAATCATGTCGAGGCCTCGCGCAGTCCAGCCCCTCATGTACACCACGCTGACGATAACTGGTGCTTCTACTGGGAAAAATCACTCATGGGTCCACCAGCCGCTGGCCCGCATATTCACAGGCTTCCACTCATCTAAACATTCTAATAGTAGTCTTTTCTTTGCTCTTGGCTTGCAGGTTAAGTCACCATATTCGCACACTGTCAGATCAGCTGTCGTGGCGCACTTACGGACGGAGGCATAACTCGCTGTTGCTGTGCGTTGCAGGGTAAGCTGACGGCGAGGGAGCGGGTGCAGCTCCTGCTGGACCCCGAGTCCTTCGAGGAGTCCGACATGTTTGTCGAGCATCGCTGCGCCGACTTCGGCATGGAGCAGGACAGAAACAAGGTAGCAGGAGCGCCCCGCTCCGTCCACCCCTTGTGTTTTGAAATCTTCATCACCGCTGCATGTTTTCCCTGCTCTGTCTTCAGTTCCCCGGAGACAGCGTGGTGACGGGCCGCGGCCGGATCAACGGCCGGCTGGTTTATGTGTTCAGTCAGGTACGATGTCTATTTGGATCGCGGGACACCAAACACGGCTGTTGTTTCGTTTGTGTCTAAATGCCTTCGTTGTGGTTTCCTTTAGGACTTCACAGTCTTCGGTGGCAGCCTGTCTGGAGCTCACGCGCAAAAGATCTGTAAGGTAAACAACACTGTTCCTCCCGTCTGGCTCAGCGAGCTTTCGCAAATACTTCAGAGGTGGAATCGTGACGCGTGTCTGTGTTCAGATCATGGACCAGGCCATGATGGTCGGGGCGCCCGTCATCGGCTTGAACGACTCCGGAGGAGCTCGCATCCAGGAGGGAGTGGAGTCTCTGGCTGGATATGCTGATATATTCCTGGTGTGTTGATAAGGTTCAGGCCTCTTGACTGCTCCCTTTTGAATGAAGCCATAAGTCTCAAAGTCACACGCTTTACTTACCATATATAAGCTGCCGGTGTGAGGCCAGTGTTTGTACACTAGTAAGGACACTTGTTTTTTGAGCCGTTATCGTTGCGAGGCTGCTGAAAAAGTCTTTTTGCACCTGGCTTATTTCTTAGTTACGCATGTCAAGTCTTGATGATTTAGAAATTCAACTGTGGCGAGATCCAGACAACATGGAAACGTCCCCCTACACTTTTGATTTCACATTCTAATACGAGTGAACAAATGAGTTGCCCGACGACTGGGAGCACTTTCTCCTCTAATACTGTCTGTGGTTTTGATATCCCAAGTCCGACGCCTTCCCGATTTTCAGTCTTGAGCGGGATCTCGGATTTGTGTAGGAAAACAGTCACTGAATATTTTGAGATGCCGAAAATGAATATTCTAGTCTTTGTGTGGCTGCTAAACTCGGACACTTCCTCTCATTCAGAGGAACGTGATGGCCTCAGGAGTCGTCCCTCAGATCTCTCTCATCATGGGTCCCTGCGCTGGAGGTGCCGTCTACTCGCCCGCCCTGACCGACTTCACCTTCATGGTGAAGGTATGAAACTGCGCAAACGTGGCAGGAAGGCAGGATCTATCCTTCTGTTCATCGGATAGTTTGCGCCTGCAAACGAGGCCACCTGGCTGCAAAGAATGCAGTGAAATTGCTTACACTACCCTCACAATTTGAGTGTGGTGTTTGTGTGTGTGTGTGTGTGTGTGTGTGTGCAGGACACATCATACCTGTTCATCACAGGACCAGATGTCGTGAAGTCCGTCACCAACGAAGACGTGACTCAGGAGGAGCTGGGCGGAGCCAAGACACACACCTCCGTGTCCGGTCAGTGTTTTTAACCACTGCTCGTTCTGCGCTGATCGTCTCCACGTCCTAAAGCGGGGGAGGGGGGTGGGGGGGGGGGGGGGGTGTTGACGTGTAGATGTTTAGCTGCAGGAGCCACCGGCACATTTGCTTGCACGGTGTCTCTGAGCAGCCACACAAGATGAGAAACGGGCTTCAGTGGCTAAAAAAACTGCTTTTCATGTGCCCTCCTCCCCCTTCAGGAGTGGCCCACCATGCATTTGAGAATGACGTGGAGGCCCTGCTCAACCTGCGAGAGTTCTTCAACTTCCTGCCACTTAACAATAAGGATCCCTCACCCATCAGGGAGTCCCACGACTCCAGGTAAGTAGATAACCCCCCCCACACACACACACACACACACACACACTTTTCTGCCCACACAAGTCTACTACTTTTTCTGGGAAAGCATCTGTTTTTGTTCCATCAGTTTCTTGCTTCCTTTCTCAGCGATCGCCTGGTGCATTCACTGGACACCATCGTCCCATTCGAGTCAACTAAAGCCTATGACATGTTGGACATCATCCACGCAGTATGTCACACACGTGCACGAATGTCCTCACCATTTACAATGATAAATGGATAAATGGAAAAAAAAAAAGTTTCCTCTTTCGACGCTTTTGTCCAGATTGTGGATGAGAGGGACTTCTTTGAGATCATGCCCAGCTACGCCAAAAACATCGTGGTGGGATTCGCCCGCATGAACGGACGCACCGTGGGCATCGTGGGTAACCAGCCCAAAGTGGCCTCTGGTGAGGAGAGAAACCGCTGAACCATTACGAACGCGTGAAGATTCATGTTGTTCTTTTGCGAGCCACTTTTGTGTGTGTGTGTGTGTGTGTGTGTGTGTGTGTGTGTGTGTGTGTGTGTGTGTGTGTGTGTGTGTGTGTGTGTGTGTTTTTGCTCTGCCGTCTCTTCCATCGT
>CAAKHG010039445.1:0-15555 GCA_901007715.1 Dactylopterus volitans | reverse complement strand
TGTTTAATAACACCAACACCTCGGCAGGCTTGACGGCGCGACGGCGCTCGCTAACAGCGCTGATCACAGCGGAGGCGAACGCGCGGTGACACACTGACAATGTGATGATGCCAGATGAAAAAACTTAACCGCCATAACAACCGTAAAGATCTGTTTAGTGTCTAGGCAAAAAATGCACGCAATATGATGTCGTGTACGTTTAAAAAGCAACGCGCGTCGCTACTTTGAGCCAATCAACTCGCCCTAATTCCAGCAAAAGCTGTCACATCACTGATGAATGGGAGCACCTGTCAGATGTTTCACCATTTAGTTGGTGGAACATCAGAGAGGACGACCAACAACGAGGAGGCTCGAAAGAAAGAAGGGTGCAGCTATGACATATCTAACGATGAGCCATAACATTAAAACCACCACATGTTTATCATAGAATATAATGCAACAGCGCTGCAATAAATGTGGAACTGCACTGGGTCCGACTGAGAGGTGTCCCTAATATCGTGGTCATCCATTGCATTGGAGTGACATAATATTGAAGGGAGAATTCATTGCAGGGCAGTTGCATTTTCTTCTATGGTGAACATGCAGCGGTCATAATGTTATGGCTGATCGGCGTACATTCGTAACCTTTCATTACAGCGTGCGGGCACTTGATAAAGACCAAGCTTTGTTATGTAATCGGGGTGTGGCATCACTTCAGGACAGCTGTGCCATTCACTGTAATACTCCACTGGAATACTGAGTGCAAACACACACACATGTACACACAGATACAGACACGGTCTGTCTTTACATCCCCATGTTTGGTGTACACATTACAGTATACGCGGACGCATTTGCATAACATCAGAGCGTACATGCGTGGCATTCCGCCCGCACGTGCGGCGATGGCGGCCTCATGTAAGGAGCTTTGCAGCCAGCCAGCCAGCCACTCGCTAATGATCACATATGGCGCCGGGCGGGCGCCGCGCACACACTCGGACGCGAGCGGCGACACGTTCCTCAGCGCGCACGCCGGATTGCATCTGTGAACATGAACCCTGATATCCCCTCCGCCCGCCCACCAGACCTCGAGATGCCGACGGTGGCTCGCGCGCGTTGCGGACATGAAGGAATTAATTATGGACATAGTGCGGCGTGGAGAAATTAATTATTTACATTGGAAACACAGCGCCGATCGGCGTCCGGCGATAAGCAGCGCAAACGGCGGACGTGGCTCGTTCCTATCGGAGGCGGCGCGCTGTATTTACGCCAGGCGAGATAATGTCTGCGGTGAAATCCCATTAAGTGCGCCGCGAGCCCATCGCGCCAGGTGCTTGATGGTTTTCTGTTTGATTTACAGCCCGAGCGACCGGAGACGAACACTTAGGCTAACGGTGCGCCGCGATGCTCAGGTGCCTCTTTCCATGCAGGCATGTGCACCCGCTGTGCTCTTTCCTTCATGTATTTATGTCTTTGGCTAATATCTGTGGAACCTTCTCGTGCATTCCCCGGGAGATGTCGGGGTGTGAAAGTGTGAATTTGGGAGACGCGGCCGCGTAATCACACACACACGCGCGCACGCGCGCGCGCCGCTCCACGTTTACCTCTCTGTGTGAGAGCGGGCGTGCGCTGTTTGCGGCACCGAGAGACGCCATTAACGCCGCGGTGCATAACAGACTCTATTATGAGCCGTGCAAACACAGACACACACACGCACACACACCTGCCTGCAACTTCCTCCTCGATATCACATATGCTTGGCATTTTACACAAATCTGCACCCGCAGAAATAATAATAATAAAGCCACAACTCTGCCTCGCTCGCACTCACCCACACGCGCACACACGCAGATTGAGGTGTAGGCGTGTACGCCTCATCAACTCAAATCGGGTCCCCATGAAAGAAACGGCCGGGGCAGAAATTGGATTTTGAAAATGACATCTGCCTGACTTGCTGTCTGGCTCTTAGCCGACTGTCTCTGGGAGCGGCCGGCCGGTGGACGACGTGACTCACTTCACCCGCCGCTGGACTGGCTTAGGAGAAAGTATCTGACCGTTACTCGCGGTCCGACTGCTTATTGACCGATCGAGCGGCTAAGCGGGCTGACTGATGACCGATTATCTTGCCGGCTCGGTGACGGAGAGGCAAAGTGGCCAGAGAGCTTATAACCGGCAACTTGACCGTTTCAGAACGTGACCGTCGAACACAGTTCCTTTAAGCTAACGGGAATGGAGCTAACTACCTTTACCTGATTCCCTTTTATGCACCAACATTAGCGTGTACATATATAGGCTCCTAAAAGTAGGAGAAGGCGGATTCAGTCTGATTGTTTAGCCAAGATTGAGTCGGAGTGCTTGAGATGTCAAACAGTGGCAGAGGTTAGCAAAGGATGCTACGGTGAAGATAGCAGCAGCGCGCAAACACAGCGCGAAGCCAACAAACAGCCATCAGCGCTGCAGAGTCATGTGACCAGGGAGGGAATTGCTGGTTGCACCTTTTCACGGCGAAGACAAAGGCCGGGTTAAAGGTTTGGCTACTCGCTAAACAACCTTCCTACAAAGTTGCTGGTTCAGGAAATCTGAAAAAAAAAACAAATTACTGCTTGGCGGGCAAAGTTTTAATCATCTTAGCGAGGGTCAGATGAGCCCAAACATCACTTCATATAGATTAAATGCAAATAGGATGTAACTCGGACACCCGGCTACCTCTGATTACATAAACACACTGCAATAACGACGTGAACTTTCATCCAACCAGCCGCGCTGCCCCTGTGCGTTCATTCCCTCAAATGGTGGATGAGGTCTTTGTTTACCTGGCCTTGATTGGACGCAGCCTCTCTCTATGTTAGAGAGAGGCTTTTAGTTCTAATTCTCTATAATAAAAGTAGCAGTTCGTATTTTAGCGTGAGGCTCCTTTTTTTTTTTTCTGGTCTGCTTCAGGTCTCTGGACCGAAGCCGCTCCCGTTTGGTTCCTCTGTTTTTGTCCCCTTCACTCACGGAGACGAACGACAAGGGGAAGCATATACATTTCCCAGCATGCCCCACTCTTCTCCTTCTGCACCTGATGGGCTGAGAGGCCCAACTCATCAACCTGGTGACTGACTGATGATTTACAGTGCAAACAGAGTGATCATTCTGCCGCCTTGGTGACTGGCAGGAAGTCTGCACGGATGGGTGAGTGAACGAAAGAGCGAGCGAGCGAGCGAGAGGCCTGTCTGACAGTGAGGCTCCGCCTACAGCCGGCGGACCCAGAAGTGAAAGCGGACCAAATTCTGACAAATGGAGGCTGGTGTGAAAATGATCAGCGGCGGAGGCAGCGAGAGGCAGGGAGGAGAGGGGAAAGTCTTATGGATTAGCCTGCTTAGTATGCTGCGCCACGCTGGGGAAAAAACAAAACCCCCAATCTTCACCTTCGCTCGCCTTATGCAACCTTACAGTCACACGTGTTTACACGCAAACACACACACACACAAACACACACGCACTCATGTTATCCATTCCCAGGTGTTTCGCCTCCTGCTGCACCTGCCCTGGATTCACTTGGACGCTATAACGTATCAATATTTACTGATCTGAAGCTCGATCGGTTGTTTGAGTGCACTCGTGTTTACGGACTGAGTCAGCTCACCAAGAAGTGGATGCTATCATTTTAATACAATAGTACAATGCTCAGATGGCTACTAAAGGGATTTAGATGCAAATCTTATTGGTGTGTAGGGCTCACTCTATTTGGGGTAGGTTTCAGTGGACACGCAGCAGACCTGTCTATCTCCTTAACTGACATCAATCCGCCGTACCACCGATCAGCCATAACATTATGACCACTGCATGTTCACCGGAGAGTATAATGCAACAGCGCTGCAATAGATGAAGTTTTATGGTGAGTCTTTAGTGGATCTGATTGAGAGCTAAGGCAGTGTGCAGATGCTGTAATTTTTTCGATGTTTTATTCACTTGACAATCCACCTCAATCTCCTCCCGCCGCAAACACACAGATACACACCTTTGCCAGTATTCAAATGGCAGCGATAAAAACAGTGTTTTACAGGCACATGTGCATTATAGTGTATTTGGTCGTGGTAAGAATGATTGAACAGCAATAGATTCGTGAATTTCAGGTCGTGAAATACTGATAGCAAGAAAATTATAATCACTATGAAAATGATGCACAAATCTAAACAAATATTATTTGAAGATACAGCACACACACACACACACACACACACACACCTTAGTCCAAATAACGGTGCAGCCCCAGTGTGCAGTCTCACAAATGAATTAGCATTGTACAAACTGTAAACATACACTGATTAGCCAGGGAAAGTTTTGATTTGTTATTGGGCACGGTAATTTATGATGCTAACGGGTAATACTGAGAGGTGTCCCTAATGTTTTGGTCATCCCAATCATATGCATTTGGGTGACAAAGTTACAAAGTTAATACACAACATCTTAAAGTCGGACACATCTGAGCGGCGGTCAGAGTAGATGTGCTGCTGGGGTGGCAGGCCGGGGTCAGCGTGCAGGGTCGCGTAGGAGCTCGACGCAGAAACGCCGCCTCAGTTCAGACGCACCCGTCCTCAAACTGTCTTAAAAAATATACACTGACGGATAAACCGCGTGAGGACTTATGAGCCGCTTTAATTCTTCAGATTTAAAAGTGAGATTTTTTTTTTTTACCTATCGGGGGGAGAAAAAAATTGATTTGAGATTTGATTGTCACTGTTGAGCTCAGCAACAATTTCAGCACTGACAAACAATGTAAGTGGATTATTCCAAAAATCACGCAGTTACCAGACATGAAACCTTCACAGTGAATAGTTCCACACAGAGCTGGAGGCTTCATCTCAAGCTACAGTTTTGCTTTCGTATCATCGGCTTATCAAGTTTCCTTTTTTTTTTAAATGTTTTTCCTCTTATTATTTTTTTATAAAATAATAAGGAAAAAATGTTTTAAAAAATGACAGTATTTCAACTTCAGGACTTAAACACACATTCGTGTTGATTTTTACCTCATCGTCTCACAGGATCTGCTGCGTTTGTTTGCTAAAGGACTACACGCAGAAACAAACACACACACACAGAAAGAGAGAGAGAGAAAGAGAGAGAGCTACAGAGAGAGAGAGAGTGTGTGTATTCACTGGCAGCTGAGTGTAGCTGGAGGTAAATCCTCTACTCCTGCGTGCGTGCGTGCCTGCGTGTGTGTGTCTGTGTATATATAAAGTGCCAAATGGAAAAATATTAATATTCCCATCATGGGTATATTGCAGTTAAAACCATCTCATGTCTTTACATTTCATAATATTTCAAACTTACACTGGAGAAACAGCGTGATGCCCCTTCGGTCAATGTTTAATGTTGTTTAAGATGCTATTGTGGTTAACTGATGACTAAATTAATTGCTTGTGTCTGTAGTTTTTGACCATTTCATTATTCAACCAAGACCACAATCGAAACCCTGTGCTGCAACATGCCTAAATATAAACGGCAGCCATCATGTTTTATTTGCTGTGAGCAAATATTGCATTGGGTGAACTGTTGGAATAACAGAGGAAATTTATGTCTCTAACATCGTATGTTGATTAAAATCACTGTGATAAGTTTGGTTATCATTTCTGTGAATTGATAAACAATAAATATGGGTATAATTTGACAGAACTAATGAAAATGTTGTTTGGGTGCTCAGTCAGTGGGTTGTTTCCATGGGAACCACACTTTCATCATTCTCAGAAGAAAATACTCTTTAAAAAAAAAAAGCAAAAAAAAAAAAAGTGCATTTTGATGTTACTCAGCCATGAAATTATGACCGCTGACAGGTGAAGTGAACAACACTGATTACCTGCTGTCCCTCTCATAAGCACCAACAATGGAGGCGCGAGCATCAGAACTGGACCACGGAGCAACGGAAGAAGGTGGCCTGGTCTGATGAACCAGCTTTTCTTTTACATCACCCGGATGGATGTGATGCTTTGGCCAATGTTCTGCTGGGGAACCTTAGGTCCTGCCATTCATGTGGATGTTCCTTTGACACGTAGCAGCTACCTAAGCATTGTTGCAGACCATGTCCACCCTTTCATGGAAACGGTATTCCCTGATGGCAGTGGCCTCTTCCAGCAGGATAATGCTCCCTGACACAAAGCAACAATGCTTCAGGAAGGTTTGAGGAACACAACAACCAGTTCGAGGTGCTGACTCGGCCTCCAAATTCTCCAGATACTCAATCCGATCCAGCATCTGTGGGATGTGCTGAACAGGCAAGTCTGATCCGTGGAGGCTCCAGCTCACAACCTCCAGGACTTAAAGGATCTGCTGCTAACATCTTGGTGCCAGATACCACAGCACGCCTTCAAAGGTCTAGTGGAGTCCAGACCTCGACAGCTCAGGACTGTTTTGGCAGCCAAAGAGGGACCTACACAATATTAGGCAGGTGGTCATGGCTGCTTGGTGTACAAGACAAGTGTTTTTTTCCGCATTTGGCTCCGATACATCTTTGTCTAATTCCCTCTTCCCTCCTCACTTGAAGATTTCATTTTCCCCAGCCGGCCATGTTTTTGCTCCACAAGCAGCAGCAGCAGCTATTTCATGCTGTGTGTGTAATAAAAGGATTAATTTGGGCTGCTCAGACTCAGAATGGGCAGTAAATGGAACAGAGGGTTATAAATAGAGACTACCTCAGTCTACGTTTTCTATTTCCTGACAGGCTGCGCGGCAGGAGAGGCAAAAATCATCATCAATCATGACAGTCCTGTTGGGTTTTTTTTTTTGCTTTGCTTTTTCCAATTTGAAAATGCGTGGAAGTACTGAGAATTCAGAAAAGGAATGTGAAAATATCACATAAAACATGGACACGTGGAGGTACAGCGGGTCTTCATGCGGCACTGACCGGAGCTTCCACCCTCATAACCGCGACGGGTGGATGCCGATCCGCAAAGACACGAGGCCACACACGCCGACGGGTGCACCATTAGCTGAGATTATTATAAAGCAGGGGTCAAGACTGACCTTCAGCACTCTACTTTTTAAATGAGTGTATATATAATATCGGAATGAAATTAAAAAAAAAAAAAAAAAAAAAATTATTTCATTCCGAGTATAGTTTTGGCACGGTACAGAAAGGTCGCCGGTTCGATCCTGTGTACTGGCGGGAAATTGAGCGGGTGGGAGGGAGTGAAGGAGAGCGCATGGTTGAGGAAGGCACCTCAGATGTGTGTGTGTGCGCGCGCATGTGTGTGTGTGTGTGTGTGTGCACGCGCTCAGTCTGCATGCGATGTGTGTTCACTATGGACGGGGCCAAATGCAGAGTAGTAATTTCCCCTTGAGGGACTAATAAGGGATAATAAAATAAAGAAAAATTATATTCATCTTTCATCAGCTTCTAGAACCACTGGGCAGCCCAGACGTTACTCCTTATGTTTGCAGGGCACGTTCAAGAGGACTGATGCTTTTATTTGACAAGTGTTGCCTCATATTGCGCTACGTTGGTTGCAAACTGCGGAACATCAGGAACTATCTTCCTTTTCTTTTCTCTTCTTTTCTTATCTTTTTCTCTCCTTTCGTTCCTTTTCTTTAAATTCTTTGCCATCTGAGTGATTCAGATCTGGGAAAGAGCTTCTGTGGAGCTGGTTTCCTGGGCGTCTGCCACTCAGACAGGCTGCTGACTGACATTGAAGGAAACAGATGGTGCAAATCGGCTTCAGGTTGCAGTTGTGAAGTATCCAGTTGGATTTTATCTTTGGGAAAGAGGCGTCATAAATCATGAACCAGCGCTGGGCTGATTTCGCCGCTAGCCGGCTAACGGCAGCGGGCGTGACGCCGACGCGCTGCGCTCTTTGCATCAGCTTGGTGGTTCTGGCGTCTGAAACGAGATCCGGGCTTTTCTGATTGGGCCGCGGCCCGGGTGAAGGTCGCGGGAGCCGTGCAGCGAGCTCATCGGAGGACCGCCGTCGCTTCTCAGCACAGCCGGAATCAAAATCGATAATCGCGAGACTGGAGTTATGGGGTTGCCGTGTGACGGCCCGTCCTTGGCCACAGCGGCACTGCTGAGCGGTCGGTCCTGCTGGATTTCCCCCCCCTTCTCCTCTTCGCTCTCTCCTTTTCTGCCCTCTCTTTCTCTGGTTCCTACCTCTCTGCCTCCTTCTCCTCTTCCTCTCCCTCCATCTATGTCTTTCTGATCCCTTCATTCCGATCATGAGCCACTCGGTTGTGGTTTCCGCTCCCGTCCGGCTCACAGCCCTTTAACGCCACACCGCCATCTCCACAGCTGCGCGCCAACTCGCAGAAGTGTTAGCAAGTTTCTCGATCAGCCGCCTGCGCCGTTATTAACGTGACCGAGGACGTGCGGCCGTTTCCAGCCTTGGCAGGTGATGACAGAGTCACATGCAGCAGTGAAAAATCAAAGAACGTTCAGATTAGCTGGCAAAAACAGGCTTCAAATGAGTCTGTTGTCTCACTGAAATCTCAAGTGTGAAGAAACCACAGCAGCAATTTTGAGCTAAATGCTAACCTCAAGTATTTTGGTACCAGAGGTTTGACAGGTCACACACACGTTTCTGAAGATAAATGACCATCGCGCTGTATGAAATAAGGCGGCACAGGATGCAATTACTGAGTCATATTTCTGAAAGTGTTTACTGACGGGTGACTTTCTTAGTTTTTGCTCTTTTCAAATCAGTCACATGACCAACTCTTGATCATCCCTGACGGGAGGACCGCGCTGCTTTGGTGGAGACCGTCTGCGCAGGACGCGCTAAAAGTGACCGCAAGTTCGTCCGGTGACTTGATGGGGAGACCAAAGTGCTGAAAAATCTTCTATTTTATCCGTTAAAGCAGCGAGCAGGTCGCGTTCGCTCGCTCCACACCAGTTAGTGAAACACGACCGATTTGCATTTTCATTTGCGGCGTTCCAACATTTTGCCTCAATTTGCTCGCAAATTGAACGCAAATGCGGACTAGAGAGCTGAGCCGCCCTTTGATGTGGTTTTGCTGTCGGCTCCCGGCCGACTCCTCATCTTCCCTCTGTTCATACGTTCCCTGTCTTGCTGCGCCGCATGTCCTGCGTGTTGTTCACAAACCTTTGAACATATCGAGCAGAGTGACCTCAATTCAAAAAAAAAAATACCCCCGCCCTTTTTTTTTTTTTTTTATTGCTGGTAACAGAAACATCCCCTTTGAGTGCAGTTTGCTCTGCCAAACCTCCCACTGGGTCCAAATGCCTGCAGGAGCAGAAGCATGCTGGAAATGAAGCGGCATCGTCGCGAGGGGAAGTGTCGCTCTGCTCTCAGAGAACAAATGCCAGCACGGCCGACGCTAAAGTCGTCTTCTGCTAAAAGAAAAAAAAAAAAATCCGCTTATTGTATCTCCATTTGGTTGTCTGAGCTTCACTGAATGAATTATGTGCAGCTTGGCAGCTGTTTTGTCTGTGAGCAACATCACAGTTCATAAGGCTAATCATGGCTACACACACACACACACACACAGAATATTTTCCGCTGCAGGTTGGGGAGTTTTCTGTTCTCTGAGCAAACTATTTTTACATTTCTTTCCACATGTCTGGAGGGGACCTTTTATTATTTAGAGTGTGGCTGCCGCGCTAACGCTGCGTGACGTCAGTCTCCTCTCCCACATGCGATTTGATTGGATTTAGAATAGATGAGTTAGTGTGTGGAAGACTGTTCCCCAAGGAGAAAGTACAGGGCAGCTGGTAAATGGAATTCACGACAGGTGCCATCTAATGGCGGTATAAATTATGACCAATGGAAAAAAAGGAAATCAGATCATTTTAATATAATCTATGTAAGGAGGCAGGTTTAGAGAAGCACAATTGGCCCCCAACAATCACAAAATGTATGATTTTAACCCCATAGATGGTCTCTCTCTATAATTAATCCGACCTTTACGATCACAACGACATCATTTTTCAACAGCGTTTTGGTAAGGAGCCGCAACGGACACAAATATGTGACATGGATCAAACATCTTACATGGTTATTTCAGTTGGAGAATTTGCTAATTTATGACCAAAACCGCCATAAATGCCTATGGAGTTTTCGTTTTCTAGCTTTTTTTGGGAGCTTTTTTTTCCCCCTCTCCACATTTCCACCAATCTCATTGAATAAACCGCGGTGACGAGTAAAGAGCAGTGAATCACGTTACTTCTCCCTGACCGACAAATCGAAAAAAAAAAACACCACAACTCAACGACTCGTTCATACATGGATGGTTTTCACAGCGCAAGAGGAAGAAAAAAAAAAGGGCTAACGTGACTTGCCACAGCACACGCTAACATGCGCATTAGCGACGTTCCGCTGTTGCTTGTTCCAGGTGGCGCCGCGGCAGCGCTGCAACAAACGAGCGCGTGTGCACACAAAGCGCGCGGCGCACGCATGCACGCACGCACGCACGCACGCATCATATCCATCGATGCAGGTAACATTCAGCGTCAGCTGGCGACGGCGTAATAAGAAAACCCAGCGTGACCTTCAGCCGCGCAGCGGAGGGAGAAACGGCCGAGCACAGCAAGAAGCACTCCGACGAACAAACGGCGGTCGCAAGAAACACACACGGCGAGTGTGTATGTGTGCGCGCGTGTGTGTGTGATGCATTTCACCCGAGGGCGTCATCAGGGTGTGGACGAAAAAATAGAAACACGCACACACTGGAAAAAAAAAAAATTGGAGAAAAGGTCAGTATTGGTGCAACGGCTCAGAAACGACAAAAAAAACAAACAAAAAAATGTTAAAAATGTCGGTAATAAATAGATGTGTCTTGACATTAAAATTAGCATTACTTGGATTCTATTTTGTAACATAAAAAGTTGACTTGATTCCAATTTACAGGATTCAACTGGATCAGCTTTGTGACATTTTGACATGAGAAAGCAGGGAAACAGCTGTTTCTCATGACGTTAATGAGGTTTCTGCTGTATTTACGTACAGATGCTTGATTAATGTGAGGAACAGCACCTGTGTTTTCCTGCTATTTCATTAAAAGATGGCTGCTGCGCATAAGGTCCATTAACTGGCCCACACGGGGATCAATAACTACAGGGTTTTGAATTCTGGTGAATACACATCTTTAGTCATTTTGATGTAATTTTTCCTGAATTTTTAGCTGTGCAGCAGATCAACGAGCAAATGGGCTCACACACTTTACTGAAACCAATATCAGTGAAAGTATTCAAGTGATAACAGGATTTCTCAGGCAGGAATTCACAGTAACACGACACACAAAATATTGTTTGTCACGTCAACCGTTTGTGTGGTTGTGTTTGAAAATATCCTTCTCTCCCTTGTGGCATTTATTTTTATGAGAGTAAAATTAGTCCAGAACATCTGTTGTCTTTCACCCTGTTAGGGCACAGACACCGATCAGCCATAACATTATGACCACTGAGAGGTGAAGTGATTAACACCGATTATCTGGTTGCCATGGCACCCGTCAGTGGGCGGGATATAATAGGCAGCAAGTGAGCATTTTGTTCTCAAAGTCGCTGTGTTTGAGGCAGGAAAAATGCTGACGCGTCAGGATTTGAGCCACTTTGACAGGGGTCAAATTGTGATGACTAGACGACTGGGTCAGAACATCTCCAGAACTGCAGCTCTTGTGGGGTGTTCCTGGTCTGCAGTGGTCAGAACCTTTGAAAAATGATCCCAGGAAGGAAAAGCAGTGAAGTCATGGCAGTTTGTTGTGTGTGGGACCAGTCAGGGTGCCCGTGCTGACCCCTGCCCACTGCTGGAAGCACCAACAATGGACACACGAGCATCAGAACTGGACCACGGAGCAACGGAAGAAGGTGGTCTGGTATGATGAATCAGGTTCTCCTACATCCCGTGATTGGACAGGTGTGTGTGTCTGTGTCGCTTACCTGGGGAACACACAGCACCACAATGCATTATGGGAAGAAAGCGAGCCGGCGGAGGCAGTGTGATGCTTTGGGCAATGTTCTGCTGGGGAACCTTGTGTACTGGAATTCATGTGGATGTTCCTTTGACACGTAGCAGCTACCTAAGCATTGTTGCAGACCATGTCCCCCCTTTCATGGACACGGTATTCCCTGATGGCAGTGGCCTCTTCCAGCAGGATAATGCTCCCTGCCACAAAGCAACAATGCTTCAGGAATGGTAAATGAATAAATATAGCGCTTTTCTACCTTGATGGTACTCAAAGCGCTTGACACGCTGATGGCAACGGCAACCAGTTCAAGGTGCTGACTCGACCTCCAGGTTCCCCAGATCTCAATCCGATCCAGCATCTGTGGGATGTGCTGGACAAACAAGTCCGATCCATGGAGGCTCCACGTGACTTAAAGGATCTGCTGCTGACTTCTTAGTGCCAGATACCACAGCTCACCTTCGGAGGTCTAGGGGAGTCTGGGCCATGACAGGTCAGGGCTGATTTGGCGGCAAAAGGGGGACCTACACAATATTCAGCAGGTGGTCACAATGTTACGGCCGATCAGTGTGTGCACGTGCCAGGTTTAGATGGATTTAATGTCACGCTCTGACAAATGCCCCAAAGTAAAGAAGACAAAGGGAAGCAGGATAATGAGCACCTGTTTCCAGGTAAGTGTCCGTCTCCGTCTCAGTGACCAGAGGCCTATTAATCGCGGCGGATTCTGGCAGAGACGGAGGAGCTGCGCAGCTCGCTTGCTGACCCCGGCAGATGTTCTCATTGCTCACCAGGTCACAGCTTACCTCAGACGCCGTCAATTTCGCTAACGCAGGACGGAGGATTCTCCCGGCGCGGTGGGCAGACCTCTCAGTCTGCGCGCGACACCGCGACGCGAGGCCAGAGGTTCAGAAATCCCTCCGACACCTCGCCAGCGTACACGCTCCGACACTCGGCCCACCGCAGGCGGCGACAGCCACTTACGTTGCCTAGAGCCAAAAGGGTCCGCGGGGAGGATGAAAATGAAATTTATTACCAGTGTCAAGTCCTGTTTTTACAGCAGTGAGCATCCACTCTTGTGTTTGGACTTACAGGAGGACTCCTCATCCCATTAGATCCGTTCTGATATCTGTGGAACATCGAGTTATTCTTTCATTGCCCGCATCTCTGGCTGAGGATATGAGAAGACTTGCCTTTCCCCTGATAATTTCCTGTACTCATATCACCGTCTCTCCAGAATTAGAGCGACTGTTGAAAATGGATGTAATCCTGAGGTGATCGAGCCCGGTAGGCAATGATTTGGTGATTTTGCGGATTAAAGGACACGTAGATGTCTTATATAAACCGGCTAACCTCATCTAAAAAGTAACTTCTTGAGACTTCTGGGTTTTAGCCTCTGCAGTTCCTTTGTGTCAGATCAGCCTTAGATAGATTCTATTATCTTTTGAATTGACAAGTTGAGGCCCGGTCTCTTAAATCCCGCTCAGAATTCTCCAAACACAATGCAGGTGAAGTCAAGCCGCTGGTTTTGAAAACAAAAGCTACCCGACGGGGGAGACAGAAATATTAATGTGCTTTGAAGGGAACCAGAATGCCGATCACCTTCCGGATCGCCCGTGCGCTGAATGGACCGGACGACTTCCAACTGCCTCAGTCATTTCGGCGAAAGTCGGTCACCTGCAGTGCTCCGAGGTCAGGACCGACTGCTGTCTGTCACGGATCCCTGCGGGGGCAGGGAAGCAGCGCATGAGGGCGGAGGGGCGGAGGGGCGCACGCGCGGCTGGCGTGACTGCGACAGATTCCGGCAAATCTTTTTTTGCCGGTTGAGGAAGTTCTGGTTCTCTTTTTCGATCTCCGGGTTCCGAGCGGCCGGCTGGCGATCCATCAGTCTTCCCTCTGATCCCGCAGATTCCGCCCCCTCGTCTCGCCGAGATAGCCGCATTGTTTCTGTTCAATTTATGTCCGGCTTTCACTCATAAGCTCCGGTGACAGCATCTCCCCCCGCTGAAAACCAATACTGGCCTGGTGCCGCGATATTGCGCTTATTGCCGTCTTATCTCCCGACGCAGCCGCCCAGGCACACATTTTGGTATCAGGAGGCTCCCGCCAATATGAACTTGCTCTAACAGGGCAGGTGGAAAAAAAGCAGCAGATAGACAGATAATCAAGTCATCCGGGTTTGTTGTCTGCTGTTTTGCAGTGAGCCGCTAAAAAAAGAAGAAATATATTTCCAAGCCCGTCTCCTCCATAACAAAAGCCATAACAAAAGAGCTCGGTGTTACCTTTCCTGTTGTTCCAGTTTCTTCAGTTTTTCGCAGTTCCTACAGGCCAACAAAGTGATCTGCCTGCAATTTGGGGCTGCCAGATTCAGAACTTGTCGCCGCACGGAAATGATGTGGAGAAAGCTCGGAGCCATAAAGGCCTCGGCCGCACGGAGACGAAAACGATCCGTTTCTCTTTTCATTAACAAAAAAAAAAAGGCTTTCCGTAAACAACGACATCGTATCAAAAAAAAAAATGCGTTCACACGAGCCCGTCGAAACACGCCAAAAACAGAGAGGGAGACCCCTGCCAGGTAAGCAAACGCAAGAAGGAGAAGAAATGGAACATGGCGGCGGATATGAATGAGACGTAAGCCACGACGGGCTCAGTGGCTTCTGCGAGCCGCCCGCGTTGCCGGTGTGGGCGGGGCTAGCGCATGCGGGTTTGAGGCAGAGTGGGCGGGGCTGTGGCGCCGTCGTTTCAGAAAAAATGCGTTATGGGTCATAAGCACGGAACAGGCGAGTGCAGCATTTTGAGATTCGCGTATTCAGGCTCCCATGCAGGTGAAACTTCCATACAATAAAAAAAAAAAACAAAAAACAGCTAAATACGTCTTCGCCTCTTAAGTTGAAGCCGGCAAACGAAGGCAGACGCCACCGCGAGCCCCGAAACTTCGGCGCCCCCAGACAGCGACGGCGGTGTAAGTTTGGCATTCGTTTGATCACATTCTCGCGTTCACGCTCAGCTCGGCGGCGGCAGGCTGCCGCTTTCCTGCGGGAGGTGAAAAGATAAAGTCGCACTTAAACGGAGACGCCTTGTCACGCGAGCGCAAACACACACGCAAAACACCCGCGCACACGCACACACACACGCCCCCAACAAGCAACCTCTTCCTGGGAGGTGAAAATCTGGTGAAAGCGTGCGACATGAAGACAAACATTGATATCAGAAAAGCGTTGAGGGGAAGCGACGCTCTCGCTGGTTCCCGCCAAGTGAGACGCCGCTGAGCGCGCACGCAGAACCCCGAAGTGCACGACGCGCGCTTCCACATATACATGCCTGCACGCGCGCACGCACAGACACACACACACACACACACACACACACGCAGGCCAGCAGATATGTGTCAACATGTGTGAGTTGAGTCAGATGTCATGTGAACACGTGATTTGCCACAGTCGGCCAATACTCTGCTGCTGCTGCTGCTGCCGCTGCCGCCGCCGCCGCTTCTTCTTCTTCGTGTCTTTCCTATCTGGCTGCGTTCTGCCGGCCTGTCCTCCTCGAGCCATCTGGACGTCCATCTCCCTCTTCTCTCCTTCTCTTTGCCACCATCCTCTCCCTATTTTCTGTTTCGACATTGCCTGCACATCAGTGCTTTGTCAGACCCCCCCCCCCCCCCCCCCCCCTCCCTCCCCTCCCCTCGCTTGC
>CAAKHG010039438.1:19674-33681 GCA_901007715.1 Dactylopterus volitans | reverse complement strand
AAATAAAAAGTGACAACCTTATTTTGCATTCCCATCTCTCTCGCTCCTTACTTCCTCCCATGTCTCTGCTGCTGCTTTCGCTCTGTGTAAAAAATTAATTGTGCGTTTGCAGCTGCGAAGACAATATGCAGAGATGAGAGAGAGAGAGAGAGAGAGAGGAGAGAGAGAGAGAGAGAGAGAGAGAGAGAGAGAGTGTGTGAAAGAGTTTGTGTGCACCATCTTTTCCTGAGTGTGTGTATTTGCACTAATGACATGTCTGCACACAAGTTTGCAAATGTGCATGAGGTTGTGCTTATTTTCTTGTGTGTGTGTGTGTGTGTGTGTGTGTGTCATCATCTGCCCCACGGTGTTGTCCCTGTTGCAGCATCATCATATCTCTCATCCATTGTCAGCACAATCATTCTTGAGCACTCTGTTTATTGCAACCTAATGTTTCGGTTTTGTCATAAAAAATTGACACTATCACTTTCCACTTTTTCTGTGGCTGCAGCACACACAGACGTATGTACACACACACACACACACACACACACCGCAGCTGAGTGCTTCACCTCCTGAATCGCTCCTTACAAATGAGTGTAAATAAGGTCGTTTAGGTATAAGTGAGGCACTTCATCATTTTCCACTGCAATTATTATTGGACTCGTTTTCCTTTTTATTTTTTTTGTTCATTTCCACTCAGTGTTGAGTCGGCTGGCTGGTTGAATTATGCATGTTTGTTGGTTTCATTACAGAAGCAGATGTCTCGGCTGGAATAAAGGAGGATTTTAGAGTGTTATTTTTGTTGTTGTTGTTGTTGTTTTTCTTTCTCTCTGCTCTGAGAAAGAAAGAGCACTTTCAGGTTTTCTGGCTCAACGTGAATGAAAATCTTCAAACGCTGCTGCATACATTTGATTAAAGTTCTGAATATCTACCAGGCAGCAGTGAAGGGGTCAGTGGTCTTTGTTGTGTATCAGTTATGTATTGAGCTTCTTTTTTTTTGGTAGTTTTTCTTCTTTTTTTTTCCCACAATCTCGCTATGCCAGCTCTCTGTCATAATATTCTTTCATCCGGAATTTATTATCTATATTGTATTCCTCCATCCTTTTCACAGAGATAAAACACTTCTATTGCCCGTCAAGCGTCTACGGAGACACTATTTTCATGCACAAATCATACAGCTACATCTATAATCTGCGGTGGAAATGGAAGAGAGCACCGGTTCAGAATGTGTCATTTTCTAAAAGCAGCATTCGTAGTCTAAATAAGGTCCCGGTGACCTTTTGCTTTAACATCTTATAACCCTTTAAAGCTATAATTGCATAGTTGTCATTCAGCCACAGGCTATGGGATATTGTGTATGCTGCAGCACAACCAAATGGTCACTACACTGAATATGGAAAACCTCCCTTACATTGAGTTTCAGAGCTGCTCGTGCATTTAAAGCACAAAAATTCATTCTCCAGCTTGTCTGCCTCTCTTATCTCCATCTGCACTTTGGTAATGCAAAGTTTTACCTCCTTCTCCCAAGTTCCCTCAAGGCTTTTTCCGCTCTTCCCCTTGATCATCATCTGCGCCCGCCTCGGGCGAAGAGAATCCAGCAAATGTCTTTGAATTTCGGGTTGCACTTTTTTTTGGATATAACACGGCGCCTTATTTGGTAAACATATTCTTTGAGTGTGGCTCGGCACATGCGACTGCGCACACGTGACTGACCGGAGAGTCCCAAGCGATGCACAAAATACATGAAGTCTGATACTGAAAAATAAAGTTCGATTTTTTTTTTTTTCAACTTTGCTTTTTCGCCTAGTCTTCACAATGACAACCTGTTCCTTAGATCTCACCCAATAGATGAAAAAATATATATATATTCAGCTACATGTTTTGGCAGGGGAAAGAAAAGTTTTGTAAATGTCTGTTTTCGTAGCCGACTCGCATGGTGCTCAGTCGGGCAATACATACAGCTAAGAAACATAGTGTATGTAAAATCGCACGCCGTGTGACGGCTGTACATAAATGAAGCCAAAACATCATTGATGCGGCACTGCGATCACAATAATCAGCAATTGTTTGACTGTGATACAGCAGTTGTTTTTTTTTGTTTTTTTATGGCTTGAAACAGACAATTAAGGCTTTTATACGTAGCCAATATCCTCTTGATGTTTTCATGTCAGCATGTGCCTCCATGGCGACCAGCGCATCACTGTCACGCCCTCCTTTTGTATCATAACCAAACTTTTTAGCAAAACAAAATCACTATGAGAACTCTCGATCCAGAAAGAAAATGTTTGGGAAAAGTTGATTTGAAGTTCACTTTGTTTTTTTTTTGTTATTTTAGTTTGGCGACGGAGAGGGCAGGATTTATGACCACCAGGAGGGAGGCTGTTTGTATCGCTTTCAGGGGGATTTCATAATTATTATCATTCTTTTTCAACAGGTTTTACTAGTGCAGTTCTTATATACAGTGCCAGAGCCACATTAGATACACCGTCTTCTGCATCCCTCGGTCCGCTGAGCAACTGTGGTCTTTCTGTCAGACTTTACAGCTTGTAAACAAAATGCGGGCGCATCATCACCCTTTAAAACCGACAAGATGCACTTGTTAGCAAACAGGTGATTTGTATGTTTATGTTCACATTCCGCAGTTATATATTATTTATTGGCAATCGATTTCTGCCAAGCCACATTCAGTGTTCACAGGTTTCTAGTTATGTGAGGTCTCTGTCAACTCTGGAGGGAAATTGAAAATTGTATTTGTATTTTATTTTCATATTACATTGCTATGCACTCACCTACCTAATAAAATGTCCTCAGCTGCTCTAGCTCATCTGCTTCAAGGTTTGTTGTGGATTCAGAGATGCTTTTCTGCACATCTCAGCTGGAACCAGTGGCTAATGGAGTAACTGTTGCATTTCTATCAGCTTGAACCAGTCTGGCCAATCTCTTCTGACCTCTGGCATCAACTAGGCATTTTCTCCTTGGGAAACTCCTGCTCACTGGTTATTTTCTTCTTCTGGACCATCCTGTGTAAACCCTGGAGATGGTTGTGTGTGAAAACCCCATCAGACCTGCAGTTACTGAAATACTGAGACCAGCTCGCCTGGCACCAACAACCATGCAGCGCCATGCGGAGCCACTTAAATCACCTTTCTTCCACATTCTGATGCTCAGTTTAAACTTCAGCTGACCATCCTGACCACGTCCAAATGCACTGACTTGCTGCCATGTGATTGGCTGATAAAATACTCGCATGAAGGAGCAGTCTAACAGGTGTGCCTAATAAAGTGACTGTACCATCACACTCAGCAATATCTTGGCCAAAAAACGAGAAAAAAAAAAAGCTAATCAAAACACGGAGACATGTGATCATTTGAAATGAATCCGTTTTACATTTCATGTATCTTGCAGCTCCAGAATAACCTGATGAAACCGCCCAGCACACCAATCAAAGCGCGACATCCACTAGTTAGTGCTGCCAATTCTAACACAGTGAAACCAATCAAGGAAAGTCAGCTCTTTTAAGATGCATCATGCATGTATGAGGGCAATATTCAACATGTGCAACTACCTTTTAAGCGCCAGGTTTGGCAGGGACACATGTTTCGCTGTTTGAGGCCCAGCAGGACCCAGTTAGCCTTTCCATCCCAGCGTCTGCCTCCGTGTCGTCAGTCGGAGGCCACAGGATTCCCCGCTGGCCCGTAATGAGCTGCAGAGTCAGCATCTATTGTACATTCACCCGTGTCTAAGGGCAGGCTTGACTCATTACGCCATAGAAAGAAAGAAAAAATCCCAACAACGACGCCTTTGTTCACGACGCATGAGCGTAAACACGTGGTTTCACACTCGGGTCGAGGACGAGCGCGCCGTTGGGTGTAGCACCAACGGCGCCGCAAACCCAGCCACATGAGCCGGCCTCCTTCAGCTCGGCTTTCCCTTTCCGTCCTTACCCTCGTTTCTTTTTTTCCACTCACAGCCTCGCCGTCGTACTGTTCCGAGTTCATGCATTTCGCCGCCCGTCCCGCAGACTCGAGTGTCCTCGGGTGATGGCGACGGTAGCCGAGGAAAAAGAATGACTCTCAAAATGGCTCCCTTCATTTTCAGCGTTGACATTAGTTAGTCGTAGATTTGCCTTAACACCCAGTGAGAATGCTAACACCGAGTGCAGGTGCTGATTAGCACATTCCCTATGGCCAAGTTGAAACTCAGGGATATTAAGTTTCTTTCCTAGTTTAAACTAAAGTTTCTTTCCTTTACTTTATCCTTACCAGTACTGGTAAGGATAAACTAGGGAACACGCACCACATACACTTCCCTGTACTTCTATCTTTGTGCTTATCCTAAACATAACTATCTTCAACAAGTGTCTAACCTAGATCATTAAACCCTACTCATAACCTTTGAGCAACAGCCAAGTCTTAACCCTCAAATCGATGAGGACCAGCCAAAAGTGTCTAATAGTCACTCTGTTGCAAAGACATTTTTTTTTGGTCCTCAATATATAGCAAGAACACATACAAACACAATGGCGCACACACACACACACACACACACACAGTCATTAGAGTGATGAGCAGAAACATGCGGTACTGTATATTCCTGCGGGGACTCGCGGCAGCACATGCTTGAAAATATCCAATAACGTGTAAATAACAGGGCTTAAATGTGGAGAAGTTCTACACATAATTGATTTCCTCTGCAGTCATTGCTGCGTTTTCCGTCCCCTGATAAGGAGGAGCGTGGTAAAATGAGACTCCCACGATTGAATTTAAAAAGCAAGATAGTTTGGAATACATCAACATGTTAAGTGCCGATTGGTGCCGATGTTTGTGTTAGATGGACGACCAGACTGTTGAAAATATTGTCATCCAGAGTTGGGATGCTGCGGCGAACGAGATCCTCGCGTCTCCAAGCTCGGTGCTACACTGGCACCTGCTGACCAACCTGAGGAACAGTTTAAGCGAACGCCGGCCAGACCAGAGTGAAGCAAGCTGATGCTTCCCGAAACGTGGGCTGACCTTCTTTACGCCGTCCCCTCAGATAACACAGACACGCGCAGTAAAATGAGCTGCAAACATCTGGCACCTGCACGCCGTTTTAAACACCCTTGATGTGCACATTCAACGCATGAAATGCAGAAAACTGGCTCACATTAGTCCAAACCGAGCTGGAGAAGCTAACCTCAGCATGACTAATATAAACTCAGGCGCCATTCTTAAATCCATCAAATCGCGTCATGAAATGACTCAAATCACACGGTGCCGTGTTCCCCCTCTGGCCCAAGCTGTTCATTCTGAGTCCATTAAAATTTCACTGTGCCCATTAAATCATTTTTTTTGCAAATATTTAGATGTGACATTTAAGGGATAATTTGTTTCTTCTGAAGTGTACTAATGGATCATCCATGTATTAGCAGACGACGCTCTCCACGCTCTCAATTAGAAGAACCCAGGTGTGAGTGTCACCGCTAAAAGCCGGAATGAATTGTTGTGGGAAAAAAATTCAATTCAGATACTTTAAAAGAGACTTAAAAAAAATGTAATATCCGTCCAAGTTCTCGCCATATTCTAAACATTCTTGCTGCTTTATCTTGCTGTCAGATGACCCTGATAACCCAAAGTGAATCTGCAGGTGATATTGTGGTTGGAAAAAAAAAAGTAGTTCCAAATAAAAGGACTGACTGACACAGACAAGAAAAAGGGATAAAATATCAAAAAAAAAAAAAAAAGCAAACACTCTGAGAGCATACACATCGTCAGCTGCTGCAGGAAATGCATTTACTATCCATAAGTAACTCATACATCACTTAAAACACACACGCACGCATTATCAATCCCTCTGGAAGTTTGCCAAATTAAAAGCCCCATAACCTTAAAGAAGTCAAAACAAAAACCTGAATATAGTAGCTATGTTAATTTTATGACATTTTTTGGAATTTATTCACACTGCGTCAGTGTCATACCCTCACATGCAAATATGCATCAATTTTATCTTGTCGGAAACATCTAAATAAAAAAAGGATATGGTGAGGAAACGAAAAATTGGTTTGCGGCTGGTGTTTTGTTTACTTTCTCCACCTGAGCAGAAAATGTTCCTACAGTGGAGGAAATATCCCGCGTTCGAAAACCTCACCCGTCTTCTGCTTTATTGGATGATAACAGAAAAAGGTGTCGTGCTCCTTCGGTGTGAGGCGGACCGGGGCGGGCGACCGGACTGAGCAGGAGAGGTGACAGGACGAAGGAAGAGCAAGGAAGGAAGGGTGGCGTGGTGGCGCTGTGACCTGGGTAACACGAATATGTTATATCTCTGAAAAGCTGAAATACCTTCACAATTTCAGTTTGTCTTGTTTTCCTATCGAGCATCAGATGACTGACAAAAAAAAAAAACCCAAAGACACATGACACATTAAAGGAGGTACGCGCCCACTGGTATGTATGTGCACACACTGTATTAATACCATGTCACAAAATGAATGTTCAGTCGTAGTCCGCACTTTTGGATGGGTGCAGTTAAATGATTCTAGCTGCTTGAGCTGGACAGGTACACACCATAACACAACTATATGAGGTTATAGCGAGAGACATAAAAAAGAGTAACATCTTTGTCATCAAGGGGATAACGTTTCAGCTCATTTTTAAAGAAATCAGCCCCGGAAATCATGTTGAGATTTTGATCCCACCGCCACCCCAAAAATAGAGAGAAAGAAAAAAAAAATGCACACAGAAAGAGCAAGCATGATCCCACTATAACCAAAGGGGGGTGCTATTGCTCCTGTATTTACATTTGGACAACATCTTGAACGAGTTTTGAATTGGTTGCTGGAGATGTATCAAAATAACACCATTAGGATTTTTAACTGCTCGCAAGGGTCATGTTTTACATATTTAATGTTATCTGGACATGGTGTTTCGTTTTTGTGAAACTGGGGCGACCGTGCGCCTGCTACATCTGCATATTATGCATGTTTTAAGCCATGAGCTGTAGTTCATGAGTCTGGAAAGATGAGATGTTGGTGACAAGATTAATCACAAGTCTTGTTCCAGTTCAACTGTTTTCAGGAGTTATGAATAGTCGTTATCGTCACACAGCCGTCACAAATATATGAGCTGGTGGGGTCCTATTAATCCTACTCAAGGTTCAGTGGGCTCTTATCTCCCATTTTACCCCCAGCTGATTTGGAGGCTGTTATCACCCGTTTAAGGAGCGTTTTCTAAATTTGCAGCCCCCAAAATAATTACGTTTTATGAGTCTAATGTGTTGTGATTAAATTGAGGCCTGGAGAACGATTTTCAAATCATAGCTGCTTTTAACAACATCGGAGACCACAGAACCAATGGCAGTCTTGATGTATCTTTTTCAAATTTCAAAAGAAAGGACACACACACACACACAGACGCCACACAATTCAGTCAACGTGTAGCGACACACACACACTTGATGTTCACATTAACAATACCAAATTGCGATTAAACGTAACTTTAGAACAAAAACAAGCATGGACACAGACTGTTGGCAGCAGCTTATTTTGTCGGACATTATACGTATTGTTGCTAAGTGCTCATTGGCTATTGTGGGTTTTGGATCAACATTCCATTACTGTTCCTTCCACACTAATCAATTTTAAAAGTTATTTAGGATTCCGGTTCAGGGAGGCTCTGATCCAGTTGGTGATGATGAGATCATGCTCATGCTAGATTTTTCTCACAATACAGCAACATCGACATCATCATCTGCTGGTCATAATTGCTAGAGCCACTAGAGGGCAGCTGTCTCCAGCAGGAAGAGAAGGCCCTCTTTCAGCCATATACACTAAATGGGACAGAAGTGAGAAGATAGCAGCTCTGCAAAAATAACCTTTCATGGAACTCAAAGTGCAATTCAAACACCAAACTTCTGGAAACTCTCCGATTGCCATAGAATGTTGCACTGGCCCCTCTCTATTCATATACAGCACTCAAGAATAATTTTCATTGATTTCAGCTCTGCTTTTAATTGGCTCCTGTGGCATCAGACGATCAAGAATCTCCTCAAAGCACTTGGAAGTTCTCAGCAATTTTCTTCAGCAGACGTCAAACAATACAGGCTAATAACACAATGGCAACATTGAATGACACTCTCGTTCTCCAGGACTATGACCACTTCTTTTCACTGTCTTTTTAAAAGACCATCGACCCACCAGTGGTACCAGTCCAGTGGACCAATGGAAATCCTTTCTGGGCTATTCAGACAACAACAAAAGAAGAGTTGTTGACAGGTTTCAGACAGTCCAGCTCTGTTTATAGTCCACAACTGCTGACAAGGTATCAGGAAGCAGCATTACGTTTCTACTGTGGGTCAAGACCTTGCAGTGTGAATAGAGCAACTCCATTACTTCTCTAAGAGAGCACAGCACAGAAAACACAATGAAGTGGTTTTTCAGTGCTTTGTAGTAACAACATCCACTGCCTGGCCAAAATAAGTCACCACCTGGATTTAACTAAGCAAATAGGTAAGAGCCCCTCCTATGGGATAATTACTGCATGGGTGATTATCCTTCAGCTGGCAACAAGTTATTTAACCCCAACTGATACAATGAGTAGCTTCTCGTTTCTTAAACAACCATGTCAAAAGGCACACCCAGTGGTTGTGGAAAAGCCAGAAGACGACCAGTTACCATACCTGCTCCAAGGAGGCAATCAACAACCACCTCAAGGCCACATATAGCGATCCCGAGAAAGAACAACTGCTGGATCTATGCGATGCACTTTCAACAGCACCAGAGCCCACATCAGACTTCAGCCTGAACGAACCTTGTCTGAGTGAGGGAGAGGCAGTGATAAGTAGAGCAAGAGGGAGCTCAGCACCAGGCCTCAGTGGAGTGCCTTGTAGGGTGTACAAGAACTGCCCAAAGGTACTATATCGACTTTGGAAGGCCCTGAAGATAAGGAGAAGGTGTCTGGAGGAGAAGGCAGATCACCCACTTTCGGGTCATCTCGTTGCTCAGAGTAGAGAGAACAGGCCTCCCTCCCCCCGCATCAGAGCCTCCATGGACGACCTACCAGTGACCACAACAACTATACCAAGAGCACGTTGGCTCCACCAGTAGTTGGACAGGATCACAGCTTAGGCACGCATCATGGGACGCCTGACCAGGTTCTGAAACCCATTGAGAAGGCAATGAACAAGAGGATCAAGGTCAGCCGACGCCATCAAGCTACAGCCAAGGCCATTCACCTCATCAAGGAAGGACAGAGGCCAGTGAGAGCACGGTTGATCTGGGGAGGCAACTGCAAATTCCACCACACATCGACCAGTCCAGAACAAGACCTGACATCATCTTGGTGTCTGAGGCTACAGGACAGCTGATCTTGCTGGAGGTGACTGTGCCCTGGGAGGAAAGGATGGAGGAAGCTCATTAAAGGAAGAGGGAGAAGTACCAGGGGCTGGTGGAGGACTGATGGAGGAACGGTTGGATGACCAGGTGTATGCCAGTGGAAGTGGGTAGTCGTGGATTTGTCAGCCATTCCTTAAGCAAAGGCTACGGCACACTGGGCATAACGGGTGCCAACCAGAGAAGAGCTATCAACAACACCGTGGAGGCCGGAGAGAGAAAGCACCCAGATGGCTCTAGTTGAAGAGGGGAGAGCAGTGGGGGCAGAAGAACGCCACTTGGAAAACAGGCTGAGGTCTGATCAGCCTCGGTCGGGTCGCCTGGAGGAGGGAGTCTGTTGTAAGAGCCGAAACGCCCAGTGAATCTAGGAAACAGCACTGAAGATGTGTCCAAGGTTGTGCATCAGAAGATGCTTTCTGAGACTCTGCCCAACGAATGAAGTCAGCTGACTACCTGAATATACATAATGACTAGGTTAATCCATCAATGGATTTTTTTTTTCTTCCCAAATGGCACAGGAATATTCCAAGATAACAATGCCAGGATTCATCAGGCTCAAATCATGAAAGAGTGGTTCAGGGAGCATGAGACATCCTTTCCACACATGGATTGGCCAGACCTTAACCCCGTTGAGAATATTTGCGATGTGCTGGAGAGAGCTTTGCGCAGTGGTCCGACTCTCTCATCATCAGTATCAGATCATGGCGAAAAATTATTGCAACACTGGACAGAAAAAAATCTTGTGACAATGCCACAGCAAATGTGGTCCATAATCAAAGCTAAAGGAGGTCCAACAAAATATTGGTGTATGACTTCTTTTTTTTGGTGGCGACTTTTTTTTTGTCTAAGATGTGTAAGTGAACTTTATGTGTAAAATTGGTGCAGTCACTTTGCTTTCTCTAATACTCGAAGGGTATCATATAGAGAGCGGACCTCCATCAACGCCAATGCATAGGGAAAAAATGCCGTTTATCACGATGGAAAGTGCGGCAGTGTAGCCCGAAGCAGTGTGAAACTGTATATGTTTGAATAAAATATAATCTTTGTCTTTATTATTTAATTAGAAGTACAAAATCAGAAATGAAGAGGTAACCTTGCTCGTACCATATATACCATATACTGTGTATACAGTACAGAAATATATAAATGCATCTCGTGGTGGACCTGCCTCTTCAATCAGCCTCCCATCACTAATTTTAATCAACTATAATTGCTCTTTTAACACCCAGTTCAGCAACAGCAGCATAAAACGGACTTGGAATCACGCTTGGCCCAAGTCTGTCAGCCAGTGTGGCATGCGTGCCACCACCCATTATCGTCTTCTTCCTCAAACATGTCACTCTGAATGTATCATCACTTAATTATATAAGTGTCAGGCTCAAGCGGTTTTTCATGCGTCTCCACTCTGCAGGAGAATAATTTCCCCACTCAAATAAACCCTGATAAACAGCGGCGAGACGAGACGAATTACCGTCATTGTGTCTCCGTAGGGGTGGTTTACTGCAGCGATACAGCTGAGTCTGTAAATAATGTGGCCATGTCTGCAGCCCCCTTGCATATGCTGACGAGTGAAGGAGAACAAGCTTTTCTGTTCTTGGATGTATTTCAGTGTCGTCTTTTTTACAATGAGGTTTTTCTTTTAAGATATTCTAATACTGAATACTAAATAAGGTCATTTCATCTATGTTTAATGGATGATGAATCGCGTTAATCACGAATAGAATGGGAGAGAGGGGCGAGTAATGGGCGAGCGGCAGGGTGGAGTGAAAGCTAATAACAAAGAGGAAAGACTGAGGATGTGTCACTTTATCTGGACGCTCGTGCCTCCAGATAAAGTGTGAGGGAGATAAGAGGAAGTCATAGCAAAAGTGTGCAAAAATGTTAATCACAGTGAAAGAGACAAAGGCAAATTTTGTGTTACAGCCATAACATTGTGACCACTGTTCGGCGAAGTGAAAAACACTGATTGTCTGGTTAGCATGGCACCTGTCACTGGGTGGGATGTATCACGGATTTGAGTGACGAGCGATCAGCTGTGTTTAAAAAAAAAAAAAAAAAAGTGAGTTATCCACCGGAAATGAATGCGCTTTCATTGTATTTTCCAAAATTTTAATGTCAGTAAACATAATGAAAATTACCATCCATGAGGCAGAGGAATTCTTAAGGAATTCATCTTTATTATGCAAATGTCGTAATGCAGTTTTCTGAAGTCGAGCTTGAGAGTGCTGCTGTTCCATCAAACCACCAGCAGATGGCAGCATCTGCTTACGATAGGGTTCGCCTGAGTGGCGCCGGACTGACTTAAAATGACTGCAGGCAGGCAGGGATCATCACTAACAGCCTCCTGAAGAAGCGCGCACTCTCGAAAGATGATGTTATTCATCATGAGAGGAGGAAGCTTGAAGGACAATGGTTTGCCTGATGAAAAGCTCTCGGAAAAAAACGGAAAAAAAAAGCAGTCCATTGTGTTGGACTGTGCACAGCGTGACAAAAAGCCTTAATGTAGCAGGCAAATAGAAGTGAAACTCACAGAGCGAAAGGTCTCCCGCAGAAGCATGAAGAATTTTACGTGCCGGCAATGTCAGACACGGCAGATATTATAGTTGTTTCATCTGCCATCTCTCGAGCTCATTGTTCATAGTTTATGGAGATGATTTCACAGTTACCCAGGCTTAAAAATTGCAGCTTCGGGCTAACTGGAGAAGAATAATAACACGCCTCCATTGATTTATTTAGAAAAATAACTTTCTTCAGACTGGATCACAGGCAGGTGGAGGTGTGAATCATGCAGATGAGTAAGAGGATGAAGTGCGTGTGTGTGTGTGTGTGCGTGTGTGTGTGTGTGTGTGTGTGTGTGTGTGTGTGTCCCCTCTGGAGCTTCTTGCGCTGGAATCCAATTGAAGTGCTTCTATAATTAATTGTGGCGCAGACTTAAGGGGAGTCGCCCTGTTGTCTTGTTTTTGTTTTGCGTGTGTGAATGTGCGTCTTTCATGCGCGTGTGTGTGCACGTCTCGGCGACACAATTGCAGCTAAATCCCATGAAATCTTCATGTTCTTCTCCGCGCCCTGGTAAACTCTTCAGTGTGTGTTTCCTGCCATGCACTCAGGCCTCCCTCCCACATGTGTGTGTGTGTGTGTGTGCCCTTGACATCCCGGGTGTCTGAACCTTTTGAGTGTTTCCATGCACGAGTGCATCCGTAGCCTCTCTTTTTTTTTTATTTATTTATTTTTTTATCTCCACTCAAACACGCCAACTAGCAGAGTCTCTGAGGACCGCACACACAAAAGACATGATAATTACACGGGAAATTTCTGCCCTGTGCCTTCCAGCTGATTAAGGATTGCTGCGGTGGTGCTTTCAAGGTCAGACGCGCGGTGTAATTTGAAGGATTTACCCTGCAAAGCTCGGCGGTTGGCGAAGGCTTTGCGGGGCGATGAGCATCGCCGGGCTTTGCCGCACGTTCGGAGGACTCGAAGGTTGAAGTCGAGGCGTCAAACGACTCGTCGGACACATGGAACATCCCCTCTGCAGTTCCTCAGCAACTGTTTACCTCCGAGAAAACCGCGCCACCCGTGTTTGCCTCTCATAGCTTCTGTGGTGCCGCTCTTATGAAGTCTGAATCAAGGTCAGATGAAGATATTGGCAGGTGCAGCTTTTTGTTGTGTGTCTTCAGTGCTCCGCCATGTGAAATTTGGCCGTGTGTGTGTGTGTGTGTGTGTGTGTGTGTGTGCGCGCGCGCGCGCGCGGGCGTGTGTGTCCTGGTTGGAGTTGGCTCCAGTCACCTATTTGATGTAGAAGGTCACCAGCGAGATGTCCGACATGTCTGCCAACTCATTCTCCCCTCCCTGACTCCGCTCCCCTGGTGTTCCTGGAAAGCACACACCAACACACACACACACTTTGAAAGTTATTCCTGTGTGAGTATAACTTCAGTTTCTTCCATTTCCAAGCACGCTGGCAAGGTGGAGGCCTCGGACTCGGTGTAAAAAGCTCCACTCACAGCACTCAGGGCTCTTAAGGCCTAATGTGTTCACTTCATTCCGTCATAAGTGTGTATTGAATTATTGACTGAACACGTGCATTTACATTCCCACGCGTTATTTAAGCGCTGTGGCAAACCGCGTCCACAGGAACCGCCCTGTTTTGTGAGCTCGCTCTGAGCTCCGACTCTCGGACAGACAATGTGGGCAGACACCTGGAGGTGTTTGGAGTAGCCAGTCTGCAAATGTTACCCTATTAGACAACTTTAAATTCAGGCCGCTGGGTATTGATAAGTTGCAGTTAATGAGGCTCGAGCCAAGATCGATGTCCATACCCAGCAAGGTTAGGCTGTTGAACACTTATGAGCCTCATCGCCGCAAATGAAATGGGTCCAATAACCTTTCAGATAAGACTGGAATCGTATTTTATGCGCACAAGGATGTTAAATACTTGTTTTATATTCGAATGTAAAAATGCATTACATTAATTAGACCCCCCCACACACACACACACACACGCTCTCCACCCCCTTAAATTTGTCAAAGAGCGTTGACATCACAGCGCCGCCTGCGCGTCAAAAGACATAATTACAGAGAAATATGTTTATTAGCGCGTCTGCCGGGCGTGGCTGGCGTGTCTGCCGGGGGGCCGGGAGGGGTGGGGGCGAAGGAGGAGGGAG
>CAAKHG010039433.1:27736-53843 GCA_901007715.1 Dactylopterus volitans | reverse complement strand
TGTGTAAATACAGTGTGTGGTTGGCCCCAGATTCATATCCACATTCCTCCCCGACCTGGATGAGCTCTGATGGCGAATCCCCCTCCCTCACCCCCAACCACCCTCCCCCCCCATCCCCCGCTCCGGAATGGGCCGCAATAATGCCTTTCAACAGTCAGCGACGGTCGATTTCAATATTTTATGCTGTTGAATTATCGGACTCTCGTTCCCCTTTCAGATCACTTGACGGAGTGCGGTGAGCTGCTGCACTGAGAGGTCTCTGTTCACGTTAACCCATGAAATGGATGCAGCCGGAGTTGGGTGATCTCTCCGGGCCAAACGCGCCACTCTCACGCTGAAAGTGAAACACAAGAACAAAAACGTTTCCTGTGCAGCTTCCACATGATCTGCTGCTAAAATTGGGCGTAGTTACTTTGATACCGACTGGTTAAAGGGCCGATATAAGGCTCGTTTTACGTTTTTATTTTGGGGCATCTAGAATGATGATGACAAATGATTTTTGCCGGGCTGTCTACTTTTGACGGCACCCCTCTGTGCCCCTCCATTTTGGCCTTTCTCTTTAAGCCCCGCCTTCCATAAAGCCCATTCTGGTTGGCTGACAGCTCTGTTTGTGTTTTAGCATCATGTGAATCACGAGGGGCGACACGGTGGTGCGGTGGTTAGCACTGTTGCCTCATAGCAAGAAGGTCGCAGGTTCGACTCCCGGCCTGGGGTCTTTCTATGTGGAGTTTGCATGCTCTCCCCGTGTCTGCGTGGGTTCTCTCCGGGTACTCCGGCTTCCTCCCACCTCCAAAAGCATGCCGAGGTTAACTGGCTACTCTAAATTGCCCGTAGGTGTGCGTGAGAGTGTGAGTGGTTGTATGTCTTTCATGTGGCCCTGCGATGAGCTGGCGTCTCGTCCAGGGTGTACCCCGCCGCTCGCCCATTCGACAGCTGGGATCGGCTCCAGCACGACCGCGACCCGGAATAGCCGGAATAAGCGGAAGACAGTGAATGAATGAATGAATGAATGAATGAATCACGAGCCGTCCGTCAAGCTGCAAAAAAACTTTGGGATCGGATACTTTCCTGGGGGGTCGTTTTCCATTAGGTGGTCCTACCACCTCAGTGTCACAGGTCGTCATAGTGACACCCTGCGAAAACAGCTGTGAAGCCAACTTCAGCGCGACATAAAAACGTACAGCGCGACACAGAGAGAAACAACAATAATAATAAGAAGAGAAACCATCTTTTCTGGTTGCCATTTTCGAAACTAAATAAAATGAATGAGGCGTTCCGGGGACGGCTGAGGAGCGGCGCTCTCTGTCTTTGGGCTTCAGAACTTTAAAGACGTTCTACCTGCACAAAAAGCTGCAGCACGCTGACAGAAGGGGAAATCATGAAAGCTTTAAAGCGCCGCTCACCTTTTGCAGTGGGTGTGTCATTTCAGGTGAGCCAAATCCTTAAGAATAAAGCGTCGCAGCTAATCTAAAGTCCTTTGTCTGCACAAAGCTTTGCGGTTGAGGGTGGCGGATTAGGCGAACATGCGGCAAAGACGGTGTTGCCTAACATATATTATTTAACACGGAAAGTTCATCGAGGGCGTTCTTATTTACAGCGGCGCCTCGGGGGTGGAGGGCTACCTCGATTTACACCACCCACATCAGGACCGCTGCGTTTGGCCACTGGCGGGACCCCGATGGTTCTCAGGGCTTGTCAGGGGCACTTATCTGTTTATGGATGTGTGCGCATTACTTATTTAACCCCCCCGCCCCTCCTCCCCCACATGCAAATTTTCTACTAGTTAGTCCTCAGATTCAAACACACAACCTTTTGGTCCCACGCCTGTGCTGTTAACCCTCAGGCCATCCGCCACCCCCGCAGCCTGTCTGGGAGGATGCGCCGAGCAAAAAAAAACAAAAAACCATGGCGATCACCTCTCTCTATGCGTCGCCACAGAAATAATTCATGACCACAGGAATAATCACAGCACCCAGTCTTGCAGCAGAGGTCAAAAGTCGCCACAACCCATCTCTTTTTCATATCATTATTCCTTCCCTCCCCGATATACGCCCGATCCCCCCCCCGACTGTATCTCCATCCAGTCTGGCAGGGTCGGAGGGGAAACGCGGGATGCTGATAAGAATTGAGCGGCGCAGGTGGGCTTTGGCTGTGACAGGTGCGCAAACAAACAGCGTCCTCTTGTCACATTACCATTTCTTTGGTTATGGTTCCCTGCGCTGCTTGCCGTCTTCCCATCCCCGAGGCGGGAAGACGGAGAGGGAAGGAAATCGGGAGTTGACATTAATGCTCTCTCCGGCAACAACGCTTCGCCGGCCCCTCTCGCCTCCACATCTGCCCGGCACCTGGGCCGACTGACTCAGCGCGCAGACGGGCCCCCGTCGATAAATCAGCCCCTGGATTAAACGGCGGAGGGGCTGCGATAAAGCCGAGGCTGGGAGCTATTGCACGTGAAATGTCAGGGAATCCGACAAAACGTCCCGGGCAAAGAAATATCTCTGCAAAAACACACACTCGGAGGTCATGTTGCTGAAAACACTTTGCCGTGTTTAGCGCTCTCTGATTTGTTACTAATCCGTCCCGTCCTCTCCGAACCTCACAGAATAGGTAACTGTTGTCTTTTTTCTTTCTTTCCTTTTTTTTTTTCTTTTTTAAAAAAAATCTATTTACTTTGGATTTTCTCTCCATGTCATCGGTTCGGCTCGTAAAACAAGGCGGTCGGGTGCGTTTTTTTTTTTTTTTTTTGGCAGCTCGAGCTGTATCGGCGGGGCCAGTCGGCGTCCGCCAGCGCCAGAGCGGCGAGCACGCCGCGAGCACGGGGCCAACATGATGACACGAAGCGTACAGCGGGGCTGTAAATAGCAGGGGCGAGCTATGAGGTGCAGATAGCGCCTGAATGGAACCTCTTGGCGGCTCCTGCTCGATCTATAACGCGCTTAATTTCCCGTGAAGGAACACAGTCGCTGCTACTTGATCGGCCCGGCGCTTCGGAACGCCGGAGCCGAAGCGCGGCTCGGTTAGGTGCGGCGCCCGTCTGTCAAAGCTTTCATAAACAGAAGCCCAACTTCCCCCCACAACCGACATCTGTTAAGCATCAGCTCGCCGCTCTGATCTGCGCCTTCGCCTGTCACTTTCCAGAGGATTTGTTCTCGGTTTTTTTTTTCTTTTTTTCTTTTCTTCGTCTGCGCTTTGTCTCATTTTGTTTTCTCTTTTCACTTTCCTGTGGTCGAGGTCTGAGTGATGTTTGGATGAATTGATGTGCATGACATCTTGCTGTTTTTAAATGAATTATGGCTGCCGCCATTTAATTCCAGCAAGCTTAGCGTATGAGCACTGTCCCGATTTTAGGCTCCTTTGCTGCTAATGGAAGTGGGGATGGGAGGGGGATTACAATGTGTCAGGTTTGGCAGTAGACGGGGAAACCAGCATTTAGGAGAGGGAAGAGGAGTCATTTCAACGCTGCAACGCCACCCAGTCGCCAGAAATATGTTGACTTTGTATTTTTGTGCAATACGATATGTATAATATCAGCCTTTCAGAAGCACCATGGCTCTGATTTCAATATAGAGTAAGAAACGTCGAGTGGGTGGATGGGCCAAAAAAATATACCAAAATAAAAACACGCTGCACCAAATGTTTCAAACAAGAATGCAAGGACTTTTTGCAACAACTTTATCTATCTTTGCTCGGGGAAAGGGAAACTAAAGTATCAAGATATGACAAAAAATATTACAAAATAGTCGACCGAGTATGAAAAATAAAACCATGTTTTTTACAAAAAAATAGTAGAAATAAAATGTAAAGTGCTTCTTTAAAACAAAGTAACATGTGAATGACACAAACGGCACCAAGACGACAAACAGAAACATGAGTACAGTACCAGGATGTGCTGATATTCAAGTGTGCAAAGATACCGCGGTGTGTAGTTCATGCGCTTCTCCTGCTGACGTGTCGGCGCAGGGAGAACCCACACTTTCGTAGGGAAAGAATGATTTTTTTTTGGAGGCATGACTGTGAAAGAAAGGACCGGAAGCATGTTTTCAACCTGAGGTGAAAAGGCGCCTGGCCCTCCTGCGCCGTCCGCCGCGCCTCCGTGTCGATCTCATTAACATCACAGCAGTCGTGTGTTGCGGCGCCGCAGCTGAGTGCTCGCCAACGCCGGCCGAGCGATGAGCGGCAGGAGAGGAGCCACCTTTCCCATTTTCCTCTTCAGTTCCTGCGTCCACGTTGGTCTCGGGTCGCGCTGCCACTTCCGCGATGTCAAGCGATAGGTTGCGGCGACATGACGCGTCGTGAGCCGACCCGCTCGAGTGGCGATCTGAGTGGGACTGACGGAGCTGCCGTTCCCTCCGTTACAGGTCCCATCAAAATGACTGCGGGCTGTTGTTTAAACGCCGGGCCGTCGCTCGGGGCTCTGGGGTCGGGTCAGGTTCAGGCAGGATGCCCCTCCCTCGCTGCTGCTGTCCTCTTTCTCTTTCACAGCAGCATCCTTTTCTCTCCCCTCGGTTTCCCTTTTCATTCCTGTCATCACCGCTTGCTCCCCTGCTACGAGCGCACCTGGCTGAATATTGGCCCCCAGATGATAATAAATCCCAGCAACCTCCAACCCCCCCTCCCGCCGCCACGCTTGTAAAATATGGGCACAGTCGCACCACAGAGTTCTCCCGCCTGCCCGTCCCTGCTCCCTAGATCTCATCATCCTGTCCGGAAATGTTGGCACCAGCCTTGGACACACACAGCATATCGCTGTTTTTCTATTTCTCATCTGCTCCTCCCTGATATGTGTTTTTGGCACATAAAAAAAAGAAAAAATGAGGGCAACAGAGAAAAGTGAGAGATTATAGAGGCAGAGGACACAGAGATGGATGTGATATTAAAAAAAAAAATAAAAAATGGAAGGATTTGGAGGAGGAATACACTTGAGAAGGACCTCAGTTTGAAATATTCTTGAAACTGGTCCAGCTCTGCTCACATCAGCCTTTATTCCAGCAACATTTCAGACTCAAATCACTTGATTTTCAGTGGAATCGTTGAAATTTGATGGATTCTTTCAACCTTCATCATTCAAATTTGCATTGTTCGATAGCGGCTAGTCTTGATGTTACGGGCCTTTAAGGGAATGGTGAAACGTGAGATTCCGATCTTTTTATGGAATGCTGCAGCTCTAAAATATGATGATATGTGGTGGTTTATCATGACAACAACTCAAACATGGAGGTTCACTGAACGTCACAGAGAACGAGTCCAACCCCACTCAACATCGACAATGATAAATTATGAAAAGTTGGGTATTGACCAGAAAAACTGCTCCGCTTTTCTGCTGCCTACTTTGGATCATAAAGACTTGATTTTAAAGATGTAGCTGAAAACACACACGCACACAAAAGCACAAGCGCGCTGGCCCAGGCCCGAGACGCCGGTTCCTCCGCACAGGTACGGCACTGTGGGGGCGATCAAACGGCGATGTCAGGTCCCATGTATCTCATTCCTCAGCTACTCTCCCAGATTTCCCCTGTGAGATTTGCGCGGTGAACAGCTTTGCCACTGTTCCCAACAGGCATGAATGGTCGGCTCTGTCGGAGCCAAAGAGCCGAGGAGGAGCCCAAACAGACGGGGGGTTATTTGAGCGTTGGACGTATCTTAATGTTTGGAAAGATAATCTGCGGGGATTTGGATTCCTGACGGTGGCGAGGTGTTGATGTTTGGGCTGGGCCCGCTTGTAGGTGCTGCTACTGGAGGAACATCAGATAACCCAAACTGCTGAAACTCACCCGAGATGATGAACAGGCTCCCTTTTGTATCTCCGGTAATCCATATTCCCTGACACTCCTCCATTTGGGGCAGGTAGGGCAGATGAAGAATATCCAGCTCACTGGAGGCATTTGTTACACGAATGTCTGCAGCTCAATAAGGCTTCTGTGTGAGGCTCCACGGCTTTGCAGCCATTGAGGTTCGGCCGGCACAATTGAGCAGTATGGGTGCTTCAGCTCGATTTCAGCATCGGTTGCCGGGCAAAGTTCAAAGACGCGCGGGAGCAAGAGCTCGGGGTTGCCATGGCGAGACAACGGGATGGGCCGAACCCTGATTGCGGCAGAAAGGACGATGACGACTGAATCATTGTCGTTTGTCATCGAGATGGACACGGCGCTCATCACACGGATGACGAGTTTTCACACGCTTTCACACAGAACGTCAACTGTGCATCTCGGGTACCTCCGTTTTTTTGACTTAGCCACAATGCGACTTATCTTGAGAGGGCAGGTCCGAAGCCTTCCTGGCGCTTGGCGACGCCCCCCCAGCGCGTTCTGTTTCTCGCTAGAATAAGCTGATATCTAAATGTGGAGGGAGCCATGACTTCGCTTTCAGTGGGCACATGGGCATAACAACTGCATGTATAGACTCGCCACTGAAACCATAAAAACCCGCCTTCCACAAGCAACACCAGGTTTCACAACGCCGTCTTCTGCCTCTTGCGCCTGTGCAAGGACACGATTGGCCGATATCTTTCGAGTTGGGCTGTGATTGGCTTTCGGGGGAAGTGGTGGGACAAAGAAACATTTCTATTTAAAGTGCGATTGATTCCCCCTTACGTTTCCACGCCATCTTGAGCTTGCACGACACCAGTATGCAGTGACTGACAGCTGCTACTGTCTGCGCGGATCAGCTCACACGTTGTTCATGAAAGCTGATCGCTGGGTGGATGCGTGGCCGATTTTACTTTCCGAGAAACTGGAGAGACAGCGCAGTGTTTGAATGTAACAGGTACGGCAACAACACTCGGACAAAACACACATAGAACTGCAGCACCATGTGATGAGAACTTTCTTATTTGAATTTTGATCATGTATAGGTAGAGTTACTCCGCTGAGGCTTTACGTGGTCAATGAAATGAAGATTGAACATGACTCGCGACTGCTTCTGAGCACGCTCACTCCACAGGTGATCCCCAGAGGTCGCGACCTTGTCTCTGCGTGTTCCACATAAAAGTCTTTATTCTGCCATCTTGACAAACAAGGAACAATTTCCTTTTATGAATTCAACAAATCATTGTGATACGAGACGCGGGACCCCAGTCCTGCACTTCCGCAGAACAATGGAGATAACGCGGGTCGCGTCCGGCCCCGACACCAAATCATCTCTTACAGATCAAGCTGACATAGCTCGGATCTCAACGGCTTTTTCCAAATTGAAAATGAAACATGAATTAGCCCGAGCGCCTGCCAGGTTATCGGCTGACTTATCAGAGTCCGAGGATATGAGAGTCCGATGGCTGGGCTGATATTAAGGTCATTGAGACGTGAGTAACGACCTCTGATTGAAGGATCTGTGGCGCGGAACCTCAAAACATACTGATAAGACCATAATGAATTTAATTCCGCGAGCAGAAGCAGACTCGCAGAAATCTGCCCAGAAAGGCAATTAGTCACCGCGATTCGTTCATTAGCTCAGCGCGATGGGATCACAGCCATCGCAAATTACGCTGGCACATGGGAATCGGCTTTCACTGATGCTGTTTACATCTGCGCCAGCGCTGTACACATAAACTTTTGCAGTGTTCGCTGGCGGAACTGTTTGGCTGTCAGATCTTTGGCAGGAATCCAAGGCGAGCAGATGCGGCGTCTCTTTGAAAAGTCACTGTCATCCAGGAATTCATTCTCGAGTGTGCCGTAAAACACTCACACAAACGCGCGCGCACACACACACACACGCACACACGCGCGCACTGTGACTGAAAGAAATCTTACGCTCTATTGGCATAACCTTTGACCTACGTGGAGGCTCTCCTTTCCGTCAAACCGGCACTCCAGGCCTCGCAGTTGGTTTTACTGTCCCAGAGGCCAGGGTGGCATGTCATCAGTTTGCAAAGAAATAAAAAATTCATGGCGAGCGGAGATAGGCCGGTGTTTGCGAGGGAGAGGCGGGGGTGCGGGGATAAAGGGAGAAGAGGTTGTGACCTTGTCTTTGGCGGAGCGCACTAAAGGGGGCTGCGCGGCGCTAAAAGGTGTCTTATCTGTAACTGCAGCCCGAGGCTCTGATCCGCGGCGAGGCGGCGGAGGGAACTCATTGCCGCTAAGACTTCAAGGAGCGCCGCCTGACCTCGGTGGCAACTAGGTCAGAGATTTATCTCGCTTGAGGTTTGTTTATTTTCCACAGTCAACTCCGCCGAAGCCCATATAGGAACCAGACGCTCGTCTCGGACGTGATTATGTCCCCGCGAATCTCCAAGAACGCCTGGAAAGAGTGCCGGCGAGGCTCAGATGGTTGAATAATACATCTGATGTTTTATGACCAAAGAATCGGGACCATTAATCTTAAATAACGGCGGTTTGTGTGTTAGTTAGTCAGTCTGACTGTTTGCATGTTTGTTGGGCTTCACATGTTTTTCCTCTTTCCCATTTCCCCTCCTCGCCCCTCAGAGGCAAAACGGGAGTGGTGGTGGTGGTGGGGGGGGAGTGGAGGGGGGGCTCACATTTTAAAATTTCATAAAGGCACACGAGCAGTTGGAGGGGGCTGGATATGGGACTCACGCCGCGCACAAGGCGGGGAGGCGGCTCCCTCGGCAGCTACTGAGTGCTTCCTTATCAAACGCTCTCCCTCTCACACACACACACACACACACACACGAGTAAACATGACCGGATAAACATTACTGAGAACCTGCGGTCATAGAGCAGGAACATCAGCAAACACATTACCTGTAAGGTTAACCGAAGCTTAGGCTCTGGTCACATCATACCAGCCAAAAAAAACACTGGCGAAGATACTTATATAAGATGTAATATGCAACTTTTCTGCATTAAAATATGGGGGGAAAAAATTATAGATCTATGCAACATATTTTATTGAGTTCTGTACACTCACTATCTCGAATAACGCCGGTGTTGACATGTGGATGACAGCGAACTCATTACACATGAAATCGGCAAGTTGTCATCGTATCGTCAAGTGAAATGACATCACGTCGATGCGCTTGACTCCTGCGTGAACGTCATGGCAACGGAGTCCTGGCGATGACGGTTGTTTCCCAATCAGGCCAACACCTCCCATGACGCCGGACACCAGACTACACCTTACTGTTGTTTTAATACTGTTTTGATTACATACTGCCCGTTTGAATAATGTGAAGAAGGTGTATTTGTAATGGAATAGCAACCGTGTGCCTGCGATTATTCATGTAAAAACATCCACTCGCAAAAAAAGTGATATTTACTCCCACATAACTGAAAATATTTTTTCTTTAGGGCTCTAATTGAGAGCTATAATAATAAAGGAGAAGAGAAACGTCCAAGACGTATGGCTTGCAAATAGGTTTGAACTTTTAGAGCGCTTCGTGCCCTGAGAAATTACAGCCCTCGTAAAACAAAACCGCTATGTGCTTGTCTGTTATTGCCATGCAAAATTTAAACTGTAAAAATACTGAATACATCTTCATAAAAAAAAAAAAAAAATACATGTTATGAGCTCATCAGGAACCAACGTAACTCATTTGAAGTGCCTACGCAGTCTTCTGGAAGGTATATAGCTTCCTGCACGTTTGGGTTTTTATTATTATTTAGCATGCTGTCCCTCACAGGTGATAATGTACTTGTTATGAGCGAACGACTTGTTGGACTTTTTAACTACCGCAAGGAATCATCGGGACGGTCCGCAAGTCCGGGGAAACGCGCGCCCCGGCCCGAAGCCTCGGCTCAGTAAATTCAGGTTATTTTGTTCCCGTCCACACGCGAGCACCTGGGCCCCGTGGGAGCGGCGCGAGCGAAAAAGCCGCGCCGTTAAACCGTCAGGAATAATGGCCCCGGCCGAGGACGGAGCACGCGGCGCTACATGCATGAGTCATGCCTCCAATCCCCGCTTTAAATACCGTCCCCCTTTTTTCACATGACGACCGGCACGCCGCATTCCCGGCATTCCTCTACGTGTGCCTCGGATTATTTTCCGCGCCCTGTCATTAGGGGAGGTCTGCGCGATGACAACGCCGACTTAGGCAGCTTTACCTCATGTTTGATGTGGCCTGTAAATATTTCCCCTGACATGCGGCTTTCACAAAGAAGGTCCCCCTTTGTGCGGCGGCCGTAATCATTATCGGATCGTGTTGCTAATGGTCTTTCGGAGGCGGACGTTTTACCAGACTGTTGTTTTTTTCTTTCGTCTTTTTGAAGAAAAAAAAGTCACACATTATTTGATTGCACAGCAGTAAGATGAATAAACCCGGCTTCTTGCTTAATTTTTGATTCATTTATTATTATAATTTTTTGTCTGTTGCAAAATCCAAGCAGCGGAAGACTTTAACGTCATGTCTGAATGTCACAGTTTTGAGCTTTTCCCCAAAACAGGTCACAGCTCTCGGCCCTGCGTTACCCTCACCCAAAATCCAAAAAGCTGACATGGATGAGATCACCACGCGGTCCAGTATTGACGACCTGCTGTCAGAGGCAACAGTAAATTTAACTCTGGGAACTTAGCTAATGGCCTTTCAGCTTGGGTGCGAGCGGCTCTCTGGCCGCGTGGTGTGACAGCGAGACGAGCGGATCGCTTTGGGGCACTGTTGTTAGATGCCACAATTGATTGTTTTCCCCAAATGCGAGAGGGTTATCTCACAGGTTTGGCCATACGCCGCTGCTGCTGATGGCAAACAAGTTGAAAATATTAAGGATGCTATTTTGTTTTCATTTTTTTTTTGGAAGCAGTGAGCATCGAAAATTGCGGCGCCATGCTGTTAGGCATTGATCTGTTGTCGGGCTTTTGGCGAAGGCCCTATTTGCCCCTATTTGCTTTAATGGTCACCCTGAGTGCCCCCTGACTGGCGACTCGGCAGGAAGCCTGGGCCTTTGCCATGTTCTGTTGGCACCGCGGCGGGCTGTCGGGTGATTGTCGTCTTTTTTCGAGTCCCTCAAATGAGCTTCGGCGCAATTACCGCTTGAGAAACAGCAGCAGCGGCGTCCCAGGGGGACCGAGAACAGAATAGAACTGCCCTGACTTTATTTAGACCATCAGCTTGTGCCTCCGAACATCTGGCCCACTGCGAGTTTGCTCTCAAGGCCCGCGGGTTAAAAAAAGCCCATGCAGTGATAACAGCGCTTATTAAAGTCTGGTGAGGCTCCCGGAGGTCAAAAAAATCAGTCTGCACAATTTCAGAAAAATTATAAGTAAATGAAGGATTGTGGCTCCAAAAATAGGGCTAACACAATAAAAGCTACCACATTTTCAAGCATGTTGTTTGCGCAGCTGTTGTTTCGCGTTGCCTTTTATGGCAACATGTTCTATTTATTTTTAGCCGTGCGTGTGCATCCACAGTGGTGGTACGCGAGACATTTGCCATGTTTTGTGATGTACGGTCGCTTCCAGCTCAGCGGTCTCGCAAATTGAATTGCCTGACTTTCATCGTGCACAACAGGATTTCTTCGAAAAGTTAGACAGTTCCAAAAGGTTCTATTTAAGACAAATCGGTCTCGCTTAAACAATCCGAAATTGTAGAACAGAAAAGTTTAGGCAAGGAACTCAGAACCCGGGGAGGAAAGTTGTGGTCAAATTTATTGGCATGATCAAAACCGAGCCCACGAAACAAATGGCCTGCAGATAACACTTTTTTTTCCCCCTCCCAGACTGAAACTCGTGGCCTTGTGACATGTTCATGAGAACCCGCTATTATTCATCCGCACTTCGCAGGCACATGAGCGTCGAGAAATCAATGAGGAGCATCTGTCCCACTGAGATAACCGCGCGCCCAGGAGATGTGTCATGAGCTGTCACGCTAACATCTAATTAATTAATCTTAAACATAGAGCACATGGATCTGACAGTCCCAAAAAGCTGTCCTGCGCTCACGCGGCCCACTTCTTGCATCTGCGCCCCCACATGTCTCCCGCTTTAAGCGGTCCGACCACTACGAGGCAAATCATTAGACCATGGCGCAGAAACCCTGACATCTGTTTTCCCCATTCTGCTCTTAGCCTTAGCTCATTGTGTCTGCTGTAACTCAGTAGCGCACGTTTTGGAGTGTGGGCTATTCCCAGCTGACATTACACAGCTGGGCTCGCTTGTGGGCCAGCCATCAGAAGTTTTCCAGAGGTGCTCCTGGAGTTACACACTCAGTTCTGGTTCGCTGTTCTTCACAGGATTTTTACGAAAAAATAAAGGGGAGCGGGTGCGCAGTCCATCCCCGATTTCGCGCCGTCCCATGCTCGCAGTTGATCGGTTATGAGTCGGTGACGGTCGGTTGAATCCGCCTGTGTTTCTATTGAACTTCCGCTCAGCCGGCGTTGACTCCGTTGCTTACGTTCCCTCATCTTTTCTCGGCAGGAATACATGGACGCCAACAAATGCATCGACGAGCTTCTCAAGCAGCTCGAGGAGGAGCAACGCAACGTCAGGAGGTAAGGCCTCCTCGAGACGCTCGGGCAGATGTTGCGCTGCCGGGGTATATCGGCAGCTGCCTGCAATCCATCCCCGATCAGAGGCAGCAGGACAATGTTGTTTGGATTCGCGCGCTAGACAAGCTTTGTATGCTGTTCTTGAGAAATGCTTTTTGTGTTGGAAGCACTCTAAAAAGGTGTCAGACAAAAGGGGAGACTCAGGGCCCAGTGTGGGGTTGACTGAGGGCATTTCTCATGGACGTCCTTTGGAGCGGATTCGCGCCGGGACAAAGGGAATGAAGCGCTTATGGAGATGCCAATCTAATGACCTTGTCCCCTCCATGCTCCTATCGTCGGCGGCCGTCCGGTGATGCACCGCCCCCCATAGAGGAGAGAGACAATTTTTTAAACTTCACCCTCTTTTGTACAACCTTCTCTCCATCTCAATGGAGCTGTATTCCCATGGCTCAAAGATAATTTTCCCCCTGAGTGAGCAGAGAGGGGCTGGGGGTTGGACTCAGAGGTGCAGGGGTCTCAGGGTGGGTGGCTGGGGGGATGGATGACCACTGACCATCCCCTTTACTAGGCTGGGCAGCCCCTTTAATAAAGAAAGTGATGTGTAAAGGAATGACCCTCCTGTCTAAGTCATTCCCACCCTCCTTTAGAAGACATGAGAGTCATCTTCAGTGACACCCAGCGTGACCTAATAGCCACTTAGAGCGAGCAACGCGTCTTTGTGGGGACTGACCCGACCTTTGCGCCAAGAGACCTCGCAGTTTCGAGGCCGTGAACTTGTAAAGGCTCGAAAAGATTGGATTGGATGTCGTAAAAACAATCAACACTGTGGTCAGTCGTTTGCAGTTGTTAAAACTTCTCGCCATCATCTGGTTTCTTGCTCACCTAAAGGCATGTTTCACTGAAAATGCAAAAAAAAAAACCAAAACAAAAACAAGTGCTTATGCTGAAGGATCCACGCTGGTCAAAACAGTCTTTCAAACTCAAGAACTCCCAGTGGCCCTTTCACGTTACGGCATCGGAGTCATTTTCACTTCGATCATTTGGGACATTTCTCCGCCACTTTTTTACCTGGATTCTATAGAGATTAAAATGTCGTCGGAACACGTGCCAGTGGAGTCACCCGACACGCTTGCAGATCGGTAAATCTAAATCAAGACACGTTGCTCAATACACGATGCAGCGATGCACCTTCAGACGCAGTACATCTGCAGTTCTCGCGATGTATGTGATAAAATTCAAATGAACCTTATCCGGAAAATAAAACCTCTTTCTCTTCTTTCCATGGGGATTACTCAGCCATATTTGAGGTATGTGGCTATCATAACCTTTTTTTTTTTAAACTTTTGTTTTACATGACAGTGACTTTAAAAGCTAATCCTTCTGAAAATGCATCTCCCTCACCATGATGCATTTTTGTCATCCATGCAGTCGCATTCTAACAACCATAAAAAGTGCAGGCAGTTTTCAAGCTAAAAGGGGAGGAAGCCATCGTGTCACCAGCATTTTTTTTTCAGGCAAACTAATGGCAATGTCGATGTTTTAGACAGTTTTTGTTTTATGAGCTGATTGCTTCATCTGGCCAAGCTAATGTCTAATTATTTCTCATCTCCAAGTGAGACTGGCTTGTTTTTGGACTGTTCTGGAAATTCACCAGCACAAGTACTTGTTGTTGGTTTTTTGTTTTTTGTTTTTTTGGCCTCCTCTCAGTTCAAGCAGAGGGTTTGGCGGTGCCCCACAGAGGTCAGCACGGCTCGGGCCAAAATTTGACGAATTTGAACCCGCCTGGCTGAGACGCAGTCAAGTGGAAGTAAACAACGCCGCGCATATTCGGCTCGTTCTCATAATGTTGTGGAAGCACGCGATTTCTTTTTCCCTTTTTTTTTTTTTTTTTTGAAACAAGATACCACCAGGCAGAATTTGTTTCCAGCGCTGCTCAATTCAGAGTGTCGACAGTGATGAATGAGTTCACAAAGGCTTTTGTTGAGCTAAAACACAGAACGCGAGTTGTGAACCACCTCCTTCCCCTTGTTTAGGCGGCATCTCACGATGCAGTAGATGTCTCCCTCCACCCCTCAGAATATGGGGCCCATCAATCCTTCAAGAGGAGAAAGGGAAGCCCCTACATTCCTCCACTTCTCTGCATCCCTTCTTCATGACCCAGTGACCTACTGCATTCATGTCTCTCATTGTACCATATTATAGGGTAGTTTCACACCGCTCTAGAACGCAGATTGGACAATTATGACTTCTGAGATATATCGCCTTACCTTGGTTTTATGAGTGTAAGATTTTAAAACCTTTTTTTTTTTTTCCTTTCAAGTGCCAGGCTACAGTCGCCATCACCAACGGAGAACAGGCTGTAGTGCAAAACAAGCCCTCACTAAGATGGCGAGCCCTCGATGGAAAAGCTAAATAGAACAATTCCCAGCTTGGTTTTGATGGTGCGGTTGTGACAAAAGCATCTGTCGCGTCTTCGCCGTTCTGGACGCCGGTTGCGAAACTGTCTGGAGAGCACAGTCGCAGCATCATTGCTCGATGGAGCACAAAGCCCCAGTGGGATGCTGGCCGGGCTTCCTTGCTACTCCTATTCAATGTGACCACGTCCTTGACAGCCGGAAACAAAAGCTCGGCGGCGCAGCGTCAACATCAGATGGAGCAAATCCAAATTTGGCAACATCAGATGTACAGTCGCACGCTGACCCGGGGTTTCCACCTTTTCATCAGTTGTTTGCAGTGTTCAGTGGGGGGGAAAAAAAGAAAAAACAAGAACCCCATTAAATGTCTTCTTAAACGGCTGACAGATGTATGTTGGAGGAAAAGGTTTACTTCTCCTCGCTGAGCGACAGACGTTTGGGAGGGACGTATTGATGCTGTGCAGTGCTAAATAGCATGACGGGCGGGGAGTGAGTTTGCATGACCTCTTTACTGACAAGCTGCTGTGTCAAGGAACCGTGACTGTGTAATCTTCCCTGTGGATTAAAAACAATGTAGATTAGTTTTTTTTCTGCCTCCGCTTCCCATCCGTTTTTTTCTTCCCCCCCCCCCCCCCCCCGAGTCTTGATTTGTCACTGTCCTGAGCTGGTATTTTTCTCTGAATCTTCTTTTGGCCTATTTTTCTTCCTGAGATAAGCATGCCACAGCTCGCAAGGATGGAGGTCGCAGATCGCAAAGTTGGTCTCACCTGCTGTTTTTTTTTTTTTTTTTAATGCCTGCTGTAGCAGATGGTGTTTGGCTGTGACCCCGTCCACACCTTGAGGGACGGGGAAGCAGGAGGAGGAGGGGGAGGAAGAGGCTGGTTTGTGGGCAGGAGGCCGCCAGTCAGCAAGACCGCGAGGTGGGGAAGTGTGTGGAAGGGGGGTGGGGGGACTCAGCTGGAGACCCACAGAGCTCAGGACAAGTTGGGCGGTGGACGCCGCTGCAGCTGCAGCCCGAGCCAAAAAGGACATTAGCAACGACATCTGCTGATCAATAAGCCATTTGTCATGTTCATAGCGCAACAGCGCGTCAGAGATAGAAGGTGGAGGTCAGATCAGATGTGTGCTTGGCTGAGGGATTATAGGTAATAAGTAATAGACTGTCTTTGCGTAAGTGATTTTTGTGTGTGTGCGTGTGCGTGTGTGTGTGGTTAGAATTGAAAATTGACCGGGTCTGCGTTCAGCCAGCTCTTCTGGCCATGTGTCCTTGCCTGATCAGACGTGGGTGGCTTTTAATTTGAGAGCGGCTGGCTGCGCCGGTGTTCTACTTCTGCCTTTGTGCCATTTGGATGATCTTTTTCCAGAATGTTCCAAATCGTATTCACCATTCGTGCTCCATGCGTTGGCATCCGAACCGACCTTCCCCGCCGCTTCTTCCCACTCACCGTTTGTCCGTCGCTTGTTGAATCAAATGGCGAAAACTTTCCCTTTTCAAAGATGCTCGTTGCTCGTCCGCGATAGCATATCAGTGAGGAAATTTGTTTTCAATTTGTAAGAAAATTCAATCAAATGATCTCCAGAAACTTAATTCTCAGTTGAAACGTCACCAAGTTCCAGTCACTTCTGGACACATCTATCAGCCAAACAGCCAAATTTACCCTTTCAGACAATATTAAAATGTTCTATGCGCAACAAAGTGGTCTTGAGTAATCCAGTTTTAAATATACAGTGAATAACAATCAGATATGCACTTTCCGATATGTTGTTTGTTATTGAGTTTCCCCATTGTCTAGGTTCTTAAATGGCCAGACCCAAGACAATCTTCCTTTCATGATGTTATGAACGTGTAAAAATATAATAATTTAAAAAAAAAGATGCATTCCCCTTGTTATCGAAGTCCATGTAAGAAATCGACAAGTCCTATCACACAAAATGATTGAGGCTCTGAATATAGCAAGATATAGCATATATGGCTAGCCCTCATAATGACTTTCAAATAGCAACATTAATGTTAAGTGAAACAGCTCAAAAGGCGTTTTGAGAGACTCCGAGCGTCCCTCAAAGTGTCATTTAGAGGACACTGATGTTTGTAGACGTCCTCCCGCGATATGCACGCTCGAGGAAAAACACAATGGGAGACTGAGGCTGGGAAAGCGCTCTGCCAGTGCGCGCCTTAGCCGACGTTACGACGAGGCCTCAAAGACGCCTGTGTGATGCCGGCAGTCTGAGCAAGATGAAAGGCCGTAATCCTCAGCTGAAGTATGTGGCGAGGCCGCCTCCGCCGACGAGGAGCTGGGTCGGGTTCAGCCTCCCGCAAACCCTCCAGGATCTGCCGTCTCGCTTGGGTGAGAGCTGTTCGTTTTACAGCTTTAATTGGATAAGTTGACCGGTCTAATGCAATAATTTGATCATGCCTAAGCTCCAAAGAGATCTAATACACTCTCAAAGTATATTTGTGTGCCCTCTGAAGTGAATGACTTAGCCTAATCCATCCATTAGAGGTCACTTTATGGCCCCGGATTCCAAACTCCGAAATATCTGGAAAAGAGCCTTCAGTGGGCAAATAAATCAGCCCTTGAAACCTCCATCAGAACCTTCAGGCACCGCTGGAATTTGTAATATGAGCCTTTTAAAATCAGCGGGTATTTTCCAAATGATTTCCTCGTGTTTTGAAGAAAAACACGCTTGATTCTCCGGACGCAAAAGCGTGAACAGTCTGAAGCAAAAACCTTTTTTTTTCTCTTTTTTTTAAACGCAACAGCTGATTTAGATGTATTATTTTGTTGACCTTTCTCACGCAGTTAGGAGTCGGCCGCTAACGAGATGACGAACTCCCCGAAAGGGAAACGGTCAAGGAAGTTGACTTCACTGGCGCCGTGACACGGGTCAACACTCGCTGGTTTATCCATACGAGGATCCCCTGTCTGTCTCGGCGGTCCTGTAAACACCAAACGCTCCAGCTCCGGCCCGCGTTGACAGGCCGAGCCTGGCTTAAACGCTCGCATCAGGTTTATGGAGCTTCTGAGAGGAAGAGGTTAATCAAATGGGTTAATGAAGCTTTTTATTGATGCTTCCCCCAAGGTCGTTTCATAACTGCGTTCCCATGCGCGGCGCCTGGGCAAGAATGCCTAAGTAGTGATATGCTATGCGTGGCCCCCACATATCATTCACCAACATGTGTCTCTTTCAGACGCAGTCAAGGTTAAGTATGATGCTAAGCAGCTGTCCACTGCACTTATTCTGAAGAATGAGAGATATACTTAGCATCCTGGATGCATGTCCCGTCCGAAGATGTGGCACAAGCAGTTAAGGGATGATTATCTTCCTGCAGAGATGCAACTGTCTCAAGCTAACCAAAACAAAAAAGGAGTTATTCTTGTTATTGCGGTTGGCATCCATGACTAGTCAACAATGCGATGTGCCCCCGGGCGCATGGGAGAAGCTTCCCTCCAATGTTTTCCTTGCAGGGAAACTGGCCAACCTAGCCTTTGTAACATGTGGTTAACGTTGTGGAAACGTCTATTTTAACCCAAAAACATGATCCTTCCCCAAACTTAGCAGAGTAGTTTTGGAGTTTTGTTGCCTAACCAGAGTGCAGGAACACTGAAAATAACAGGTCAACTTCGTCTTGAAATAACACGTCGGCAATCATCCGCCAAAAAGAAAAAAATTTGTCCTAGAACGACTGTGTTGCTAACCGTGGGAACCTGGCAGGTATAAATAGCCAAATTGCCGCAGTGTGACCTGTTGGATTTTCACATGGGTGCAAAGACAATCCATTAACTCAATGAAATAGTTCTCCGCCTACATAACTGACCAGTTTTACCGTCAAACTCACGAGCGTGAATGCACGTCTTGTGCCCGACGTAAGCTCGGTTAATGAGCCGGCGGAAAAAAAAACATGCGGGGGGAAACGTGCGCTTTTAATAACAGCTAACTTGGGCTTGTTAGCTGCAACCACCTGCACCGCATTCAAATCTGATTATGCAAGGCTGGCCTTTGCTCCTCAAAATCCCCCCGTTAGCGGCACATGACTTGTGGTCAAAAAAGTCTGCTCAAGCTACGTCAGCCAAACAACACACATACAGGCGCTTCCGGCTAGCTAAGAAAAGAAGGAGCATCTCGGATACGTGCTCAGAGATCTTCGTTTTGACTCAAAAAAGAATATAATCTTCAGTGGAATCTTTTAATAGCCAACAGCCCTTGTTTTTTTTTTCTAAAATCAAACACTAATTTGAATCGCTTGTGGAGAAAGTGTCGCATAGATTCATGCATGGATTCAGAATATTAAATTTTTATCTGATTTCAGTCACTCCGGCATTGTCAGACGCAGCTTTGGTTGCTTCGGCATCCGAGTCTATTAACTCCGGCTGAGTCTCTCTCCATTGTGCAATGAAAGGATCTCTTTTTTTTTATCATTATTATTATCAAGATCAGCTTTGAGAGAATGTGCCATGACTCCTTTTGTGCTCACGAAAGCGTGCAGTTATTTTGACTGAAGCGTGTGCGGCAAAGCACCTTGAAAAACATCCCCCATTTTTTGGAGATAAGAGTGCGGTTTTCGTTGTTGATAGATCCTGTGTGGTTTGGACTGATGGAAGTCACAGTGGTTTCATCCACGCTATTTACCTCCAGCTCAGGGCTCTTTGGAAAACATCCTCTCGGCACCCGGAAGAAACAGGAAGGCGGCGAAACTTTGGGAATTTCACAACACGGCAGACGAAAGAGGGCACGCCCTGTGGGTTCTCCGTGATGAAGAACAGAGAAATTTGTTCTCTCTCTCTCAGGGCTGCGAGAAAAGAACGCAGCTCTCGCAGCTCTGCACATCATCTGCGTAGAATTTTCTTGCCCTGTGTTGCGCCCGGCAACCGTTGTATGATTGGTCGGAAATTTGGAGCGGGCGACTCGAACGTACAAGCCACGGACGACACAAACGTCGATACACCGCCAAAAGAACTTGAAGTAGTCTGGACAACACGGGGAATCAAAGCGGAAATGTTGTCATTCCTGCTTTTCTGCCGGCGCGGAAAGTTGTACAGCAACGGAGAGTTTTGAGGCTCGGCGGGCCGAGGCGCCAAGGAAGTACGAAAATCTGTGTCTACATCTAGGAAGGCATACAAATACACACAGTGGGAGGGGCCCTCTGAAGACTTCCCTGGAGTCCTGCACTTGAGTTTCTCGTGAAGTATGAAATGTCCTGGCCAGAACTAACTTTGTTCTTGTTCTTGCCACCTCGAGACGACGAGCCAATTTCTAAGTTCTCGCGGAGGTTCATAAATCCAAGGTGAACATCTGTTACTTTATGGCACGAAACCAAAAGATTTGAAAGGGAGCTTATGATTCTGATTTACCTTATTTCCTGTCACATGTCTTGTGACCTCGCCAGAAATTCCCATTGAACATGACAGAGTTTCGAATAATGGCCCAAAAGCATGGAAGAGTGACCTCAAATGAGCGAAAACCTCACTAAATGCCGACATTTTCCCATTTCCGCGCTCCTGTGACGTCAGTTGCCCACAGCCGCAGCCACTGCCGACCGCTCATGCACAACTTTAGAAGCCCGCCTCCATAAGTAATGTTATATCATTGAGATGTTTGTCTTGTGCTTATAAATGGACAATGGAGCTTTTGACTTCAGTCTCAGTGCCTACAAATACACAACGTAGCTTAAGCCGATGTGTTTCGAGACACGTGACAAAACAGCCTTCAAGCGGTGAGATAGTCTCTTATTTAAACATATCTGCTCAAAAGTCGCGGTGTCACGTTCACACTTTCTGGCTCGCAGAATTTGGCTGATCAGGGTCTTAAAGAGACGGCATTTAAATGTCTATAAATTATTAGCGTATTGACGTGGTGGGCAGAAAAAAAACAGTGGCCTGAATTTAACCTCGCCACTGTAAGAGAGGACACCTCGGATATGATCCCGCGATAATCCCGTCTGTTTACCGTAATCACAGAAGAAACGTCAAAGTTATTTTATTATATTTAAGATTTACGTAAGACTAATTAAAGATAAACTCAATCAACGCTAATCCGGCTCATTCCGGCCTTGATGACTTTGAAGCATTTCCTGAGTTCCACCGAGAGGAAAATCCTTCCTGCCGCAGACGTCTCGCCGGACCACCACCCAGCCTATCGCTCCGGCCCGCCCACCACCCCCCTCCCTGCTTAATGAAACATGACATGAGGATCATTATCACCGTCGTCGTATTGCACTCTTCATCTTGCCACGCGGAAGTTAAATGGCACACACGCACGGTCTCCTGAGGGGGCTGCTTCAGCATGACCCGTCATGTGATTTGCATCCGTCTGGGCATTTGCAGTTTTTCGAAGCAGTCAGATCCCGAGCGGGATTTTTGTCGGGTAAACAAACAAGCTCTCTGTCTGCTGCTTGGAATTTCCTTCGCACATGCAGAAATTGCCCCTCCTCCCCCCTCCAGAAAACAGTCTCGCCATGGTGACAGCTAAATATCTCCTGGATGGGCTGCAGTTGCACTGGGATGTGCGTCCGAATGACTTTGCAGCCGTTGCTCCTCACTGGCGTCAGACATGAAGTCGCCGTTCTCAGTAGCTTAAACGCCTTGAGAGAGACGGGAAGGAAGCAGCACACTTCTTCCTCTTCCTCTTCTCCTCCCGCGTGATTAATGTTTGCCTCGGAACACACACCTGGACCGTGGAAACGAGTGGTTAATGAGCCCAAGTGACACGCCGGCCTCCCGCGGACGCCTCTGGTCGCTCATGTGTGATGGAGCTGCAGGGGGATTAATGTCATGGAGGGAAAGTGTGGCTGATGGCTGGAGCCATGGACGCCCCATCGATGAATGGGCTCACACGCACAAACACACACATACGCAAACAACTTTTTGTCCTGTTTTGAGTTCCCTCTGTTTTCTTGAGCATTTCAAAAGTTTAATATTTCCCATGTAAAAACATCTCAAGCTGTTCAGCGATGCTTTTTAGGTGGAGCTGCATGAAGTTGTTAGGGTCGTCCAGCGTGGCTACAACAAACCACCACCACCTAAAATGCAAATGTGTCAGTAATTTGACAGTGAAATGAGACATCCGTCAGAAGGGATGACGGGGTATCTGTCATCAAATCACAAATCTCATGAGCAGGCTGTGAAAGACACATTTAAAGTTTTCAAGTAATTTTAGTCAGTTACTTCATCTACTTTCAGGTAACCAACAAATGTAGTTGTCAATATCATAGAGGATTCAAAACTAAACATGCGGCTGCTGCGTCTGGTCGGTCTAACACGAAACCTAAAGTATTTGTGGTTAAAGTGTAAAGCTCAACTTCTGCTCTAAGGAAAATATTTACAGACGAGCTGGCTCTCCACCAGCATCGTCAAATGGATTTATGGATGTGACAGTTCCAGTATGGAGTCCAGGAAGATTTTCTGCTTCATCGTGAGGTTTCGATAAGAACCAAAAAAAAAAAAAAACATCACACACATCAGCCATCAGATAATCTCTCTGTGAACAGATCAGTGCAGCTGTCCTGCAGACACTTTCATGCACAAATGTGTCACATGTGTCAAGTCCAGACTTTAGAACAGCAGCGATTTAACCGGCGACATCAGTCAGTCTCCAGAGCTGGCTCAGAACCCGCGAAAACCAGCTCAGAACCGCCGCCGTGGCTCCCGCCTGCCCGGCGATCGGACTCTGCTGCCTGAAAAAAATATCAACGTGACAAATGAAGTGGCGTATTAGCGTCCGCCGTGGAAGGTTATGTCAGGTTACCTGCTGACGTCCAGGCGGCAGCTTCTGACGAACAGCGGTGAGCCGAGCAGCCGCCCGATGATGGTAACAGGAGAGGACAGCAGGTCCGGGGCGGTCATGCGCAGTCCCCCCGAAATGATCAGTAATAAAGAATAAACCCCTGCTCCCACTGGTGCAAAGTTGTCGGCAATACAAGCGCGTGAACATGATGCGCATAAAGCATGGAAAACAAGTGAAGGACATGTTTGAAAGTTTTCCAAAATCCATGGAATCGAGTCACAAAAATATATGTTTAAAATGACAGAACTCCCACAAATAATCACAACCAGTCGCATCCTATGAACCCCGGCTGCTCTGCACTGTAGTTTAAAGGCCCTTCCGCTCTCACACAAACACACACACAAACACACACACACACACACACAAACACACACAAACACACACACACACACACACACACAAGCACAGCACACAGCACACACAAGCCCTCGCATCCCCTCCCCTCAGACCACCCTGAACCCTATTACAAATCCATATCGACCCGCCGTCCCTCCAGCCACTGTCCCAGCTACGTCCTGTCTCCTTCCCTGCCCTCCTTCCCCTCCTCCCTATGGAATGCTAACCTAGCCTATAAGTGTGTGTATGTGCGTGTGTGTGCATGTGTGTGTTTGCGTGCGTGTGTGTGTGTGTGTGCGTGCGTGTGTCTGTGCATGTGACAGTGGTGGAGCCAGGCTGGCTGTGTGGGCGGCCAAGTGTTTCCAAACAGTGGAATCTGTCACTGACACCCCTGGCAGAGCAATAAGCAGTTCCTTAATGAGCTCAGCAGATCACTCAGCACACCGAGTAGACGACGCTGCACACACGCGCGGCACGCACACACACACACGCACGCACACACACACACACACACCGTCACACGCACGCGTGAATGTTTCACCCTCACGCGCGCTCATATAACGCAGCTTCTGGTCAGAGTTTTGGTCGTGACCTGCTGCATGTGCACTGACGCACGGGCATTGGGAAGTCTGTGCGTTCATTGCATTGTACACACACACACACACACACACACACACACACACACCAAGGCTGTCACACACTTAAAGTTGTAGAAAATGAATTGGCGCAAACCAACAGTGTGTGTGTGTGTGTGTGTGTCGCATAGAGGGCTGAGGAGGGGGATCAGGATCTATTTGTCGCCCCGCAGACGACAACCATCATCGCTCAGGGTTTCCCCGCTCGCCGCTGATCAAATTAGAATGGAACACTGCCCTCAATATTTCTTGATTATGCCGCATATGTATGTATTAGTCGTCCATTTGTCTTCTTTCTTTCTTTTTCTATAAAACACAAACGGGACAATGGTGTCTAATTGGCGGCCACCTGCTCCTGGAATCGAATCACGCCGGCGCCGCATTCAGATTCGGCCGGTGAGACATCTGCGCTTATGATAAACGCAATTACCGCTCCGCATGACACTTTGGTCGTGCGCGCCATAATTAGGCATCATGAGGCGTTCAGAGTTCTACGGCGACGAGTGCGGCCGCCGGCTCGTTGGGGACGACGGCTGAGGTGTCAGACGTGACGGGGCTCTTTTCTTCTTCTTTTTTTTTTCCACGATATTATGAAAAAAAAAGTGAGCGCTCAGTCGCGGCACCTTCGCCTCTCCACCTTCCCTCGTCTGGAGGTCTCAGCCCTCCCCCCCACGTCCCCTCTCCCGCTCCCACTTCACTCCACTTCTCCATCCTGCAGCAAACTAATTTTCTCACATGGTTAGTGTCATTGTTCATTTAGCACATTAGTGACAGTGAATGTGGGGCAAAGTGGCAGCGACGGCTCCGGCTCTAAGTCAGGCCCGTCCTTTCTTTCCCCCTCTTTAACTGAGCGCTCCTGTCACCGGGACCCTTTTAATTCCCCCTTTCACCCCTCCAGTAACCCCCCCCCCCCCCCCCTCGCACTGGTCCTATTGGGGACCAGACAATAGAGCGAGTCCCCCACCCTCCTCTGCCTCTTCCTCCCCCCTCCTCCCCCTCTCCCTCCTTCCCCTCGCTCGTAGGCGTCCTGCCTGGTTGAGGCTGAGGGCTCCGGGCTGCAGTTTGTCACAGCCATTCAGCTGAGACTGATTGTGATTGCGGCAGATGGGCTGGAGCCTGGTCCGTCACTCGGGCCCAGGCAGGACCCGAGCACTTCTCCCTCTTTCTTTCTTCCTTTCTTTCCCGGACTTCTTTTTTTCCCCTCCCTCTCTCTCTCTCTCTCCCTCTCTATCTGGCTTTCACTCTGGCTCCTCCGCTGCCTTGATCTTGATCCTCGGTTGTCTCTATCTGTCTTTTGTCAGCACTTTCTTTCACCGTGTTGCTCACCAAATGTTCTGCAGATTTTCTTTTTTGCTAGGGAGGCAAAAAAATAAAAAAATAAAAGGGGGTGTCGGGAGTGCTGGTGCAAGTGGAGACATGAATTTTGCTGGCTTGTGGCTGGTTCTTATGACAGCATCTTTTCCAGCATCAGTATGAGGGGTGATGCACCTAAGTTACTCAACTACGCCCATCACGTAGAAGGAAGTGCAACACCTATTTTTGAACCTCTTTCTGTCATTGCTTGTGTCTGAAAGATCCCAGATCATCACAAGCCGGCTGCTGCACGTCCCCTTATTGGAGTTAAACCCCCCTTCAATATTGTTGCCACCACCCCCCCTAAAAAAAAACTCCTCCTCCTGCTCCGGCTCCATGCAAACCCCCACCCCGACCCCTCTATGCTCTCCCCTGAGGAAAGAGCCACCTCCAGAGATGCAGCCGTCTCAGTGAACACATGTTAAATGTCCTGCAAGCCCGAGGAGGAGGGACGCGGTCGAGAGAGCTACAAAGACATAGAGAGAGAGAGAGAGAGAGAGAGAGTGCGAGAGAGAGAGAGAGAGAGAGATAGTAGCAGAGACAGACTGAGGAGAGAACTGAGAAAAGATAAAGCCAGGAGGCGGGGTGGGCGGAGGGGAGGCACACATCGTTCTGTGTGTGTGTGTGTGTGTGTCTGTGTGTGAAGAGGAGCCTCAGAGCGTGTGTGTGTGTGTGAGTGCGTGTGTGTTAGTGAGGGAAAACATAGCACAGAGGGGAGAGCGTATGTAGGAAGAGGGGAGAGTCAATGCATGTTGCCGGGTTGAGAGAGAGAGAGAGACAGAGAGGGAGAGAGAGAGAGACAGAGAGGGAGAGAGAGAGAGACGGGGAGGGTAGAGGAGTAGGGAAGGAGAGGCGATGATCGAGAGAGCTTGAGGGGAACAGAGCAGAGAGAGAAGAGAGCGGCAGTTTGGTCTCAGTCAAGTGGAGAGGAGGCAGGAAGGGAGCAGTGCTGCATTGTGGATGTAAACTTTGTCATCTGCGGGAGCGGCGGCGGGCAGCAGCTGCAGAGCAGGAGGGAAGCGCGGCGGGTGGATTACCATGCGCGTCCGCTGAAGAGCTCCAGGATGCCGCATCTCCTCCAGGGTAAGACGCCGGCTCCTGGGTGACATAACACCAGCCGCATCGGTCCAGACGTGGAATTGTGCGCTGCACTTTTCAGTGTTGTCACTTCTCGTGCCTCCTTCAATTGATTCTTTTGGGGGGGGGGGGGGTTCAT
>CAAKHG010039433.1:0-11486 GCA_901007715.1 Dactylopterus volitans | reverse complement strand
CATTAATACTGCTCAACCTGATTTAATTTATGAGAGAGAGAGGGAGAGACCATGAGTAAGGAGGTTGAGGAGGGGGGCGGGTGGAGGAAGGGAGAGAGGGAGCGAGAGAGAGAGGGAGAGAGAGAGAGAGGAGGAAGGGTATCACTAAGCTCCATTTGAAATTGGGATTATCCCCATTGGAGTCCCCTTGCACTCTCTCGCTGGCATTCCTGGGAGGCTTCGGAGCTCAGGCCCGGTTCTTCAATGGAAATGAAAAAGAAGGCTGCTGCATCAAGGAGATAATTGTGAAAGTGCTGTCGGTGTGAAGTGGGAGCCGCTCCGCCAGCCTGTGCCCCTGCAGAACCTGCCGCTTCCATGCCCTCTCGCTTACCCCAACCCCCATCCCTCCCCTGCCAACCTAGAGACGCAGATTAAAACAGCCATGGACTTCTGAAGTAGCTCCACCCCGCCGCCTTATGTGATGTCTCCGCTTGATAACTCAGGTCTCCCCTCCTTCCATCCATTGGTGTCCACAGTGTAAAGCCATCAGAGGGAGGCGCCACCCTTTGCGGGTCGCCTCTGCCGAGCATCTCAGCAGCGACGCGCCACGTTGTGCCATCACCGAAAAGAATGCGACGGGCATCTCTGTAACCGCGCAAGGCGCTACAACGCGCTGCGGCGACTGCACGCCCGAGGTATCTCTCGCATAGCCGCAAATGAAACGGCATTAACGGCTCGGTTTACTGCCGCGAGCGCGAGTGTTTTAATTGGGTCTCCCGTTGTGAAACATGAGGGCTACTGGCAGCGCAAAATTGCACCACTTTTTTTTTTTTTTTTTTTTCGTTGTTAAGGATCATTTGGGGAGAGACGCCTCTTAAAAGTTTGCTGCAATCAGTCTCCTTCTGCTGCGACTACGGCCACACGAGGCACGTGAGTTTTTGAAGTGGGCGCTGCCAGATCTTGTCTTACACCACTGTTTGTTTCTGAAACTCTAGACCCGTGGTGTTTTTGGCCTGCTCGGGCTGCAATCTGTAAAGCTCTCGCAAGAAAAACAAGTGGTCGCGGGCCACGGTTTGTTCCGTGTGAGGGCCTCAGTGTCCGTCCAACAAGCCGACCCTGTCTGTCTCCAGTCAAACTGCTCATTCATGACTCCAGCGCCGCTGTAGGTTTTCCTCTGGAATTCCTCACACCCCAACCCAGAGGCGTGGCGCAGGGCAGGGCTGCTCCGCGGCTCCCACTTTCGTTTGATGCCACTCTGAAGTGCAATCTAAGTCTGTCAGGGGCAGGATGCAGGGTTTCCTGTCAGGGTAGAAAACACAAGTCCACATGCAGGCTCGTTAAAAAAAAAAAAAAAAAAGCATTGCCTGCACGGCTGAGAGAGGGATGGGGGGGGGGGCTGGGCTCTCCATTAAAAAGGCATTTAAAACTGTTAGGTAAGATTATGACCACTGGAAACGGCTGTGTAAACAACACGTGAAAATAAACCATCTCGCTTTGAGAGAAACTGGCTTTATTTGTCTTTGGGTTTTGTGGACGCTGCGTGATATCTGAGCCCGGGCAGATACGAGCCTCGGAGCGCACGGCGAGATGTGGAGCTCGCGACGGCGGCCTTTTTGATTTGGTTGAGCGAGGCGTAAGAGTTGAGTGATTTTTTTTTTTTTTTTTTTGTATGAACTTGGTTTAATTGTGCAACTCGCTGATTTCAAAATCGTGTTTCCCCCGAGTGTTTCATGTAGAAAATGAAGTTCAGATAAGACGGGGAGCCGCTGCATGTGTGAATATAAAGTGGGGATGAGGGGGACAGTGAATGGTAAAATAGGCCCTGCAGCCAAGATAAAAAATCAGCTATTTCTGTCCATGGAAACAGATTTCTCATGTGCTATAGTCTGCAAGAATATACTGTGTATGACATCGTTTGTGACACTGCATCAATATAAATGTTCTCCCGCTGGAAACTGGCTCCCCAGGACGAATGAATTCCCTTCTGAACAGGTTGTTCGAAGGTATAAACGACAAGATTTCTGCTTTGAAATGTTAAAAAAAAAAATAATAATACAATTAACTCAACATAATGTTATACATTGTGTCGAGCTTCCAACAACGTTCACACCCACAGAAATGTACGTGGCAAGCTCACCAGTTTCATGTGGTCGTCTGTCACTGGCGCCATGTACTTTTTAGCCACTCAGCTCATACATACAGTGGCATAAGGACACTGTACCATTTCAGTTGATTATGGTTGAATTCCCTGCACGGCGCCAGCTCCGGCAGCTGCGGAGGTGGAGTCGGTGAACTCTGCTTGCAGCCGTTTGATTTGCAGTTAAATGAGACACCAGTGAAATAACGTGATTAAAACCAAAACGTGGTCGCTGCGTCAGATTCGGTGGCAAGACATTTCACAATAACGATCCCCCTGCTACTTTGTGACATCATCCAACTATTGTTTTGACTGAGAGGAGTCTGGGCTCACACTTCAAGCTGCAACAACACATTTTTTTTTTTTTCCCCTGCACGAGGGCAGTGGAAACAAGCTGAGCTATGTAATCAGTGTGGTAGTCGCAGCACAGCGTCGCCGTTCGCTGTGGACTCGTGTTTGCGGCCACCAGTTGACGTGCATCTGCTCTGTTTTACAAAAGCGATGCAATTGAGAAACACTTGAGGAGAAAAAAAAAAAAAAACGCTTCTTCCTCATTTCTGATACCAGTCAGACTTGAACCAGGCTTTATTTCGCATGCGCATGAGAAATCCAGGACCACGCTCGCAAATCCATACACGTGTGCATTGCTTGTGCGTACTTGACAGCCGAAACTATGTACAGACCAACATGAATGTGCAAATCACTTACGTGGGCCCCAGTTATCCAATCATGGTGTAATTAGTTTGTGGTAATTAATCACCGTTTGTTTGATGACGATTAAACGACCATGAAAGCATCTTTTGAGATGACGATCTTCTGCAGCGTGCTCTCAGCAGTAATAAGACGGGGCTCCACGGCCCTAAAGGACGAGGAGACGGGGCTGTGGTCCTCGTGGAGCTCCAGCACTGAGGGACCTCTATAGAGTGTTTCTGACAGCTGTTGTTTGGATGTGTGACAGCGCGGCGGTTTGGGAAACAAGGGGGGACTCAGGTGCTGTCTCTGCAGATTGGGCTTATCAGCCACGGACCAGGGGCCAGGGTCCGCGACGGGGTCCCCCCCAGCGCTCAGCACATTCACCAGGTGACGAGCGCTGACAGCCAGGCCCAAATCGCATCTCCACACTGTCCCTTTCACCCAATCTCCGGAGTCTATGCGTGTGACTGAGTGACTCTGGGTGCGTGGGTGGAATTGTACGGGTGGGGGGGGGGGGCGTGAGGGGGCTCCCTTGGCAATGATAAATGGGCCACTCATATGATTTAGCATATTCCTGGGGTGTGTGTATTATTTCCCATAGTGCCAGCGGCTGTCTAAGAGAGAAGTGGTACACTCTAATGTAGTGGCTCTCCATGATAATTGAATTGATGGAGCCCTGGGGGACACGGGACACAGATTTCTACTGAATAACAGACGCTTTACACTCCACCTTATTCCTATAACAAGTCGCCTATGAAAACATTTGTTCCAGTTCATTTTCCCCTCACAGTCAAACACACGTATCACATCTCTGTTATGTCCTGTGCTCTTGTCAGACTCGTTCATAATTAATATTGTGACTTTTGTCCTAAAGATAAAGCTTGATTTTTTTTTTGGAGTGTGTGTGTGTGTGTGTGTGTGCTGGCTTTTCCAAAAAAAAAAAAAAAACCCAAATCCTCCTCGTGTTACACTTTCATTTGAATTCAGGCTCGCTGATGAGCGCGCAGGCATAAGCGCACACACACTCCAGCGGCCCACCGGCATGTTTTATTTATGAATGAGGAACCTGCGCGCTGCATTGTGTCCCTGATGTTTGCTTTAGCAGCGAGCCAGAGATCCGCTGCCGGGGCCCTTTGATTAGGCAAAGAGCTCCAACTTGGAGGGGACAGGCGGGTGGGGGTCTGTGTAATGAAGAGATTATTGAGCCCCCACAAACTGTACCCCTAAAACCCTGCGCATACAGTTGCAGATGCACATCCGGGGATGCACGCGCGGAGACGGCGAGCGGGCTTCCGCGCGTGCACTTAACCTGATAACATTGCGCCGCGGCTTCTCTTTTTATGGGCGGCTGCATTGCAGGCACAACAAGGAGAGGCTAATTAATTTAGAGTCCTCGGTGGATCTTGGAGGGTATCGAGGGGGGGTTCGGGTCTTCTAGTAATTCAGCTCGGATGAATACTATTACCATCTAATACTGCCCAATTACCGAAGGCTGGATTCATCCTGCAACTAATACAATTTTGGGGATACAGAAGAAGTAGAGAGGAAGCAATCTTGGCCGCGCTGTAGAATTATTATGCCCTCTCTGCCGTCCTCGATTTTTTCCATTTATTTCAGACTGAAATCAATAGCATCTCGCGAGAAGGCCGTTCAATGCCGAGCTTTACATGTTGATGGTGATAAATTCTGTCATATCTAAGATGAATACATTTTTTTTTTTTCAACCAGGAAATGAAACCTGCCAGATAGAGGTCAAATTTTATCCCGGCGCAGCCAATCTAGGCTTGTTTCAGATATATGGCTCAGTAGACTGGTATAAAAATCCTCCCCGGGCCATTTTATAGATTACTCGGCCTATTCCATTTGATATTGCTTTTTCTTTCCCCTCCAACCAATGTATTGTTTGATAGAGCTTTGGCTTTGTTGGAGCTTTTATTCCGGGAAAACGTTGCCCTCCACAGGAGAAAGGCGGTAGCGCAACATCACCCAGTCTGGGAAAGAAAGAAAAAAAAAGAAAAGAAAAGAAAGACAAACTGTAAAGTCAGAGGATTATCTCCTCACTCATTGGTTTCAGCTAAGTAAATTTTCTCACTGAAAGTTGCCAGGTGTGTTTTTTAGGCCCCCATCTCAGCGCCGACTTCTTCCCATGGATCTGCTTGACGGCATGTTGCCTTCTGTAGCTTCTGAGTCCCATTAAAGAATATGCTTCCAATTACTCACCGCAAAAACAGAAGAAGGGAAAAAAAGAAAAAAAAAAGAAAAAGAAAAGAAAGACATGAAGTTGGTGCATGACAATAAACATTTCAACCAAGCAAAACTGTAATGTGATTTCTGGCCACATAAAGACATGGTAACGTTTGATTTAATGGCCTCGGTCCTTGTTAAATTGCTGAAATTGAATATTGAACAAAAGCAATAGGAGGCTTTTTTTTACTGCGGCGTCGACCATAAATCCCGTGTTGTTATTGAGGCGCTTGGCATGGCCGTGTCAGTGGTGGTTGGTGGTTTGTGCCTGCGGCGTTAGTTTGGCCATGTGGGCAACGAAGGAAAGAAGAAGAAAAAAATAAACGGGGACTGGAAGCTACTGTTCTTTTATGAGGACCCAATTTTGCAAAACAATATGATGCACATTAATACTTGTAAGTCTGCAAGAAAGGCCTTTTGTTTTGCGTTGAGGTGAAATTCAGCGAGACAATGGAGGCTGGAGGTTGCGCTGGCAGTGAGAGGCTTTTGGGCGCTTTTATGTTGGAACCATTAAAAACATATTTCCACTCACAGGGCTTAAGGAAAGATTTTTTTTCCTCCCCTTGTGCTTTGTGTTGCAACATGCTTCATTCCACAGATTAAGAAAACAGTCTTTCCTTTTTTTTTCCCCCTCTTGTTTTGGAGGCTCATTTACTTAAAGAGAAGATGCAAGGAGGGGCCAAAAGTTTTCAAGAAATATAGGTCCGGCTCTTGGCAGGGGGATGTTGTGCTTTATGCTTCTGTAGAGCCGGTTTTACGGCGGCCATTATTCCTGACAGAGGGAGCCTCCCTGTTGCGTAAAGAGCCGCTCCACATATAGTAGCCGTGGATTTACAGTCACACTGAGGTTTTAACTGTGACTTGGGTTTAATATTTTCTCCCCGCGCCAGATAAAATCTCCTTTTGTGACAGGATCCCTGCCAACTTACATTACAGTGAAATACGATTGTTTGTTAGTTGCACTGAAGACAGTATGGTCACAGTAAAAAAAAAACAAAAATCAGGCGATGGTTTTGATTTTTATCTGCAGTTTAATTTTACGATGCGCTGGACAACGGCCCAGACACTCAGAGGACAGACGAGCCTCATCTGTTTTGATTGTGCGCCAAATGAAGACCTTCAGCCGGACAAGAACCACTCCTGCTTTCCGCCACTAGATGTCGCCATAGTGCCAGTGTGTGGGAGAAGCCCCTCGCCCGCGCTGCGCCGGCGCCGCTGCGTGGCAGGAGGGGGGCTCCAGGATGAGCTTCGGAGCGACAGAGATTGAGTAATTTTCTGAAGCAAAACTAAACGAGCGCTCGATTGTGGCCGGCTGCAAATTGTTCCGTGGCAGCTGCTGATATATAATCTTTCTCCGAGGATTGATAGAGTAATCCTCCCCCAGATTCGCAGCCAGAGAGCGACTCCTTTGCGGACACCCCTCATGATGGCTGCACTTTGCCTTGAGTGCACTTCAAAATCAGATCCGTTGTTCGGCAATATTGCGCCAATCCGGTTAGCCTCTTTAGCTCGGGGACCAATTTCCACCTGTTTTCCCAACTCTTTTCACCTGGCAGTGACAGGCAGTTTATCGCTTCAACCAGGTAAGGAAACAGAGCCAATTGCTCTCTCATAAATTGTCAGCAGGAGACACCGGGCCCTTCTCTCCTCCCCTTAAAAGTCCCCGCTCAAAGCTCCTCCACAACTTTTCGTCGGTGAATAAGCTCGCTCGGAACGCCAAGCTTCCCACTCGAGGAGCGAGCGTGCCAGCATGAGGGCCGCCGTCTTTGAAGTCCGGTTCGAGGCGAGGATGGCCCCTCTCCCGGGAGCAGATGGCTGAGGCCATCAGGCTGGGAAGAATCCAATTAAAGTCCGAAAACGAAGCTTTCATTTTCCGATTGTCTCTGGTGAGAAAGGACAGATAAAAAAAAAATTAAAAAAAAAAAAAAGAACGGTTCTGTGATCTCGCGGAGACCTTGTGTGATTCGTCGGCCTCCTGAGGAGGACGGGCGTAATTCTGGCTTCAAATCTCATATGGAAGACTGCCTTTGTATGTGCGGCGGAGGAATCTATAAGTCTTTAAGAGTTATAGGTTAAAGAAGAGCAGCAAAGTAAATTAAAGCGAAGTCAATTTGCAGCTTAGTTGCAGGGGAAATTGAACCCTTGCTGGCTGCTGTCTCCCGCTTGTGAGCTTTGTCTTTTCAGTCAGAACCTTAACAACACCCGAGTATTGTGATGTCATAATTACCCTTTTTTTTTTTTTTTCTTTCCACTTCAAGGTTGCCGAGCAACAGTGCTGTAAACATAAATCACGCAAGAGCAGAGTTTGCGTTTTGGGGGAAGTTAGTTGTGCAAACTTTATTGCCAACGTGACGGACAGATTGTTCATTATAAACCAGCTTTTTAAATGTCACAGAGCCCTTATTCTTTTATTTCAAAAAGTTTATTTTTTTTTTTTTTAAGTGACCAAAATATAAAATGACCTGCAGAGAAGCAGCACCGGCGCGCAACCTCCATCACAGCCGCGGGTCAGCCAGCATCATCACGCCGCAGCTGCCCGGCACCGCGGACGCAACGCTCGACGCCGTCTCATTCATTCCCTCGTTTGCTCGTCTCCGCAGCGAGAAAAGCTGATCCACGAGCTTGAGGAAGAGCGACGCCTGCGACTGGAGAGCGAGAAGCGTCTGCGGGAAGTGACGGAGGAGTCCGAGCTGGGCCGGGCGCAGATGGTCTCACTGCAGCAGCAATTCTCCAGGTGAGCCGGCCGCCGCCAGGGTGTGTTTGACCTTTGCGGGAGGTCACGAGCGACTCTTAAATCCTTTTTTTTTTCTTTTTTTTTTAAATCCACCTTTTTGTCCAAAAAGAAACGGAAGCGCCGGGTCAGTAACAGCCAGAGCGGCTCTTTGTGTTTGGTTGCCCTTCTATGATATTGAGGAGGCCCGAGCCACAAACCGCCGCTCGAAGATGCAATTGTAGGATGTATAAAGCAGGTGTAAGTGAGTCTATAAAACGGATGGAGAGGTTTTATCGAGCTTTTCAGCTTTCATAAAGGTGACCCGCTTTCTACCTCTGCAACAGAAGCCATCAGGGCACTTTAGCGACCGACTTTTTTTATTTTTTTGGAAACTAACCCCCCCCCCGCCACAGTTTGCTGCGCTAAGATTCCTTCGCATCTGGTTTGCCGGAAGCGAGGTCGTCGTCATTAACTCCAGATTCGGCTCAAGCACGACACCCTCTATTCTTAGGTAAGCGTGAGTCTTAATATCATGTTAACATTTCTCGTGACATTTACACAAGCAGGCGGCATAATGTTACTCGAGGGGGTGGGGGGAGGCTTCTTCCCATGAACATCACCCCAACAAGTGGTGATTGCTGATGCGTTTGCGTGCAGCAGGGTGAGGTCCTCTGGCTGCACTCCACTCGGCGCATGCAATCAGAAAGTAAAGGGAAAGCAAAAGAATGTGGAGGATTTTGGGGGGATTATTTCAAAGTTCCGCCGCCCTGCTGTGCTGGCGCAGGCGGCGAATGACCCAACGATGCCGCCAAACGAGCCGGACGCGCAGCTGCACAGCGTTCGGCTTCAAGATCTCCGGTCGGATCCCGGAACTGATGTTGCTTCTCGGCCCTGATTGACGGGAGAAGCAATGACTAAGGGCAGCTTGAATGTCAGGCACACTTTAAATTGCCCTTTACAGGTTTTTTTTTTCTTTTTCGCAGGAGGTAGAACACTAGATTAATTAAACGCGAGTACAAATCTGGATCGATTAAATGGGCAAACTTTTCAAAAGTTTTGCCAGAAAGCAACCGCTGTGCCTTCAAGTTTTAAATTTTGAGAGCAATTTCTTGCAACCATTGGACCTGCTTATATAACCTTAAGAGTCCAATATCGAGAACCTGCCCTTGATTTTGTTAATTTCCTCGCTCTCTCCACATTGTCTCTACGGCTACGTTCACACTGCAGGCAAAAGTGGGCCAAGTCCGACTTTTTTGCCCATATGTGACCCATATATGATTTTTTTTATTTTTTTTTTATGACAGGCCGAACAGCACAAATCCAGATTTTTTTTTTTTTCCAAATCAGACCCAGGCCACTTTCAAACGTTTCATACGTCAACTCGACCCCTGAACGCTCATGTCACATTTAATCCGACTTTTACGTCATTGAAGTGAGACAGACGTCGCAATTCTGCACCGGAGGAGGCGGCACGACACGGCTGGAACAAACGTAAACGATGGTTTTACATTCTCCGCAAATCCGTACCCTCTTTTTTTTCTTAATCATCTTCTTCCCTTTATCCCTCTGTCATAATTTTGTTGGCACCGATTGCGCGACGACTTCAGAACTGATGCACACACGCTGTCATGCGTAGCGTTCATATGCACTTCCGACGTGTGACGTCGCGTCCTTCTCTTCTGCACATGCGGGTCACCTCAGGGCAGCAGGCTGTTCAGTCTGGTGGCGGTTACGATCAAATCATAATGCAAACAAGCCTGCCAAAAAAAAACAAAAAAACAAACAAACGGGATGCCAGCAAAAAATCGGAATTGAGCATAAAGATCTGCAGTGTGAACACAGCCTTCGATATTTCTCTCATCCACCAAAACCTCTCAGCATTTAGCCGATATGCTATTTCATAGATGGAAAGTGCTCAAATGATCATGATGTCAAGCTGGATGGCCAATCAGGAGCTGATGGTGTAATTAGCTCATAGACAGTCGGTACTTCACTCATGCAATAAAAAAAAAAAAAAAAGGTCTAAATGATTTCATGTTGACTGCTTATCTTCTCATTAAGTGGGTGGGGAGAGAGAGAGAAAAAAAAAAAAGAAGCTCTGCACATTTTAATGATCCCAATGTTACTCTGCAGACAAGGGCAGAGTCACTGCCAGGGGAAGAATCAAATATTTAAAAGCCATTCCAGAGATTTATCACGTTTTTGAAATGTTCCATTGGCGCTGCCGAATTGAGCTCGACGGCGTTTCTCACTGACGCTTAACTGTTTAATAAGAGTAACACAAGGCATCGCGGTCGTGGAGGAGGACCGTCAGATGCGCCCTTTTACTGCGAGCTGGAGAGCAGTTTCGCTTAACCGCGGAGGTTAAGTGCCTTGCATAAGGGTCCTTTAGCAGCAGTTTTTAAGGGGGGTAATTGCATTTAAATCTGCTTCCTTCCCTCGCGAGACCCTTGACTTCTTTGCAGGTTGTTTCCCTCTCGCGCGTGTTCACTGAATCAGCATGCAATTTTTCATCAACCTGTCTGATTCACAGATTTGTGCCACAGCCGGCTGCACCTGTCCACATATTGCATCGGGCTTTTCCCTTTGTGTGATTGGTGGTGTGACGCGCGCGCGCGCACACACACGCGCACACACAAACACACTCACACGTCTACCCTCTCTGGCCCGTGTGGAGAATTATTGTGTTCCCTGCACGCATGGCCGGGAAACGTGATAATATTTGGGGATGGTGCAGCGCAGCAAACTCCCCTCCTGGCTATAGCTATCGAGATGAATTAGTAGATAGGGGATCAGCGATATGAGAGTCTCGCAGCCGGAGCAAGAGAAAGTACTGTAATTCTATTAGAAGGGAAATATATAAAGCTTATCCCTGATTGGGTCCTGGGCAGTTCCCCATGGAGACAGATGAATTTGTCGCCGTGGCAAGGGGTCACCCAGATGGATGGCTCGCATTAGGTGCCAGACGGCAGCGAGGAGCGCCGTGGCTCCGCGATATAGACAAAGATTCCATTATGCCCTCAAAAAGTGCTTATCGACAGGAAGCCGCGCGCCCGCTCGCTCAGGTGTCGCCGTTCCAACGGCAGCGCGCTCATAGCCGCCGCGCGGGATTGCTGTAATTTCCGTAGCATCGGTGGATTTGTGGCTGTCGGGGAGGGCGGCGGCGGGGATGCTAATGCGAGGTTCAGCATCCTTCCGCTGCTTACAAAGATATCTCACCCCTCCCGTCCACACATCCACACCCCCACCACCTCCACACAAACAAGCTAACAGGATTTCAGTCTCACTGTCAAAGTCTTAATCTTTGTTTAAGCGCCACCGAGTGCTTATCTGAATGTGAATGGGCGAGCAAGCCTCTTCACAAGCTGCCAAAGTGTGTGTGTTTGCGTGCGTGTGCGAGTGTGTGTTTGTGTGTGTGTTTACTCATACCTGGCCCTTCGGTGGATTAATACGTGGCAGCCAGTAATCGGTGGCGCCGTGCCACCGATGGCAGATGGGACATCAGTGTGGTCACTTTAATTAGCGACTTACAAGATAGCGCGGGGAGGAAAAAGAACCACAATTAAAGCAAATAAAAACCCATCGCAGGTGTCTTCACATGCACCTTTAACCAAACTGCTGTCAGTCATCTATACACCCCCCCTCCCCACACACACACACACACACACACACACACACACACACACACACACACACACACACACACACCCGCAGAGTCTT
>CAAKHG010039426.1:4949-19247 GCA_901007715.1 Dactylopterus volitans | reverse complement strand
GACTTTTCAATTGATAACATTGACGTGTGTGTGTGTGTGTGTGTGTGTGTGTGTGTGTGTGTGTGTGTGTGTCATTTGCTTCCCCACTGCAGCTGTGACACCGAGGAGGCGGCTCTGATCAGCCCTCTCACTCATCCCTCTTCAGTGGAAATGATTTGCTACAAATTGCTGATGTCGCAAAACAGCAGAGTATGTGTGTGTGTGCGTGCGTGTGTGTATAGAGTGTACAACCAAATCATTAACAGTGACTACTAATGACACACTGCTCTTGTGTGTTACGTACACCCATACTTGCAGGCTAAGGGCCAGGTCGCGCCAACATTTTGCAGGATTAAGACCAAATCCGTGGGCGCAATGGATGTCGATATGTTTACTCGAAGACCTTCTGTATTGTATTTAGTCAAAAAAATGTTCATCTTAAGCTGAACGCAGGAAGGAATTGAAAAAATGACCAATCACGGGACAGCCCGCCCTGCCTTTGGGTTCCCTCCTCCATTATGTCAAAGGTCTGTTGCGTGCATGAGCAGAGCTGGTCTCGGTGAGAGCGGGTGCCCAGCTTGCATGCGTGGACACAGTTGGAGCGCACGTATTAAAAAATCTACGGGAAAAAAAAATCTACACGTGTAGAGCCGTTCCCTCGCGTGTGGTTGTGTTGACGCTGATGTGACGCCATAAGCCGTCATACAGTGTTTCTCCATTCACGCCCTCCTTGCTTGTCCAGCACCTTTTCCTGGAATGATTCCATTTCCAATCCTGCCTATCCTAGTCTTACCGGCCTCATCTAAATCCAGGAAATCACCTTAGCTTTCTGTCCGTGACCTTGAGATCTGCCCCATCGGCCGAGTTCACGATAAAGACCAAACACCAACTATCCTGTGTGTATCGTGAGCTGCGTCCTGGGTCCTTTACGTCCCCTTTGCGCGGAGAAAATGCACAAATTCTACGTAGTTCTTTCATACGCTTCAATTTCTGTGCACCCATCAGTTCACACCGGTGTCCAGCGCCATGTTGTCCCTCCAAAGCTAGACTCGCGAGAGGAACTGTTCCACCGCATGAGCTGCAACCCAACCTGCATTCATATAGTCCTGGTCTGCCAGACTTTAAAGTACTCCTCAAAATTGTAATGAGACATAGTTCAGTGGTACAGATGCCTCTTTAATACACTGTTGAGGCAGCAGGATGGTAAATGGGCATGCATTTAAGTAGTGCTTTTCTCCTTTAATGGTAGTTAAGGTGCTCAGCATTACCACTGGCTCATTCACCCATTCTCACACTGATGGGTATGCCAACCTTGAGAGGTAATATCTTGCTCAAGGACACTTCAACGCGGTCTCTGTCAAAAATGGGTATCGAACCAGTGACCCTCTGACTCCTGCGATGATGTGATTTGAGGCACAGCTGACAGTTCCGCACAGTTCCTAAGGTTCGGTTTTTAAAATCGTAAGAATTATACATGTTCATTATTTAAGACTGGAAATCCTCGAGTAAGAGAGGGACACCGAGGGAAACCAAGCGCGTCCTGTGCGGATCGTCACAGGGAATCGAACAATAGCCAATAAAAACCAAACAATCTGACTGAAGAAAAACAAACTTGCATGGCAACGGCGAATCGCGCGAAGTCCAACGGACCACAAAAATGGAGGACCAGTGAGTTGAGGTGTGCAACAACGTAAGTGTTTGTACAACGTGTCATGAAAAATTTAACACCGCAGAACGGACAAAGAGACAAGATGGGCTGCAAACATGCCGACGTATGTTCACGCCATCTCCATGACCAAGTTATTTCTTTTTTTTTCTATGTGATTTTTCTGTATAAAAGTAAAATACATCTCCACCAACATCTCGGTGTGTGTGTGTGTGTGTCCTCTGGTGTCACAGAACACAGCAAAGGAGCACAACAGTGAAATCTGTCATTATTTCTCCTCGTGTGTGTGTGTGTGTGGTCTCCCACATTCAGAAAATCATTTTAAAAATCATGTAACGTGTAAACTGCTTTACTCAGGTGAGCTACAGGTGACCATGGCGCAGACACCCGTCGATGGCGAGCAATTTAAGCACATGGCATTTACGCTCAAAGCATCGCCCACCGGCAGCGCGCTGATTAACTTTGCGTATACTTGCGTTCCCAGGAAAACGTCCTCATCCAAAATGGTTGTATTTACTGGCCTGGAGATTGTTGTTGTTGTTTGTGAAGAATTTGTTCGATTATTACCATTTCAAAACAAAAGCAACGCAAGGGATGTTTGTCCCTCGCGGTGTTGTTGGGGAATATATCCGCATTAAGAAGCAGAAGTGTGCTTCCAGTGTGGAAATGCACTTAAGCTACTGTCTACTCCCTGTTTAATGATCTGCTATGAACTGCCTGTTCAATATAACTATCAAAAACGTGGGAAAAAAAAAAAAGTGTGCCTCAAAGTGTCTTGAATTTTACTACGTTTTACAAAAGGTATATAAATGTACGAGCATATAGAATCCGTATGCAGCCAAGTTGTAAATGCACCCATGAATATTTATTTAATTATTACTTCATTATTTGAGTTTTCAGTCCCAAAGTTCCCAAATGTTCCCAGCGCTTTTAACATTTAATAATCTTCCAATCGTTTAGTCCAGAAATGAAATAAGCACCTGTCAAATGCAAGCTGCCGCTGCTATGAATTTCACGTCACCCTGCTGGATAGGTTTTTCTAATATCTTTTTTTTTTTTAATTATTCCTGATGCTTCAAGGTCCCAATACACTTCACAATCAAGAGAACATACAGGACAAAATATAAATGAACAAATAAAATATTTACAACAGAGATAAATTACCTTTTTCCCCATAAAGCATCCTTGCATCTGTGAGATGATGTCAAATTATCCTTTAGCAGGTCATCGTGCCCCTAATATGGCAACCAGACAGGCAAACACCGCTATAGTAGAACTCTCTGCACTAGTCCAGATTAGCTATTGTCTATTCTGTCCTGGCTAATCTGCGCCTGACCTGACAATACTTTGCAACACGCGCCAGCCTGAGGAGAGAATCCTCAGAATTGATGCCGACACTGCTTGCGTGAACCGCTGCTCTGTCGGTGTCGCGTCTCCTGATATCAGTAAATATACGACTCTGACACAAGCCGTCTGAGTCTCCGGCGTGTCTCCCTGCGTCTGCCTCCTCGTCCTCCCACCGCCACGACAACAGCCATGTTCAATCGTCAGTTTTTAAAAAAGGACGTTTAAATAAATATCAAAAACATATTGACGTGAAATATAACGGGAAACAAAATAAAACATTGGTGTCTAGGTTCTACAATGGGCTGTAATAAAGTCCGTAGAGGTACGTTTTTAGTGTTAATTTAAAGTAATTGAACTCTGAAGGCCATTTCGGCGGTAATGGGCAGGGTAAGGAAATGCTGGGCAGCCAGCTGGTTATTAATTGGTGGAATAATTGGGAAACCAACATTAAGAGAGGGAATAACGCATGCCGACGTGTAAATTGAAAATGAACTCAGATAAGGTTGTGAAATTCTATGCAATTCAGAAGTTAAAAAGCAGACCCTGAAAGTCAACTCTAATCTGCACTGGTAACCAGTAATGAGAGGTTGGAACTGGTGTCTTAGGGTACACTTTCTTATTCTTGGTGAATATCCTATGTTGTGGTTTTGGTGGTTTTTTTCCCCCCCAGGAGCAGACAGAACACTGAGCAGAGTTTAACAGAATGTATCGTGAGAAACGAGAAGGCGAGCGGTGGCAGCATGCAGCAGCCGGCTGACAAACAGGAAATCACTGACGAGCGGAAGCGCCGCGTCTCCCAAACCAAAGAACACTGAGCTTGCGAGAAGACCAAGCTCAGGAACGACAAGTTAGTCCAGCAGTGAGGCACACTGGTGACTCCGTGGGAAAAAAAAAAAAAAACACACAACGGTACAAAAATACTCACAAGCAAACAATGCAACATGAAATAAGCGAGAGACTGTAAAGCTGCTACCACATGAGACGGGATTATCTGGCAGAGTCGCGGGGCTGCGGAACCGAACTTTATGGAGGTGCTGATTAAGGAATGAGTTACAGGTGTGCCTTCTCTGCAACCGCGGGTGAAGCCAGCCACACACACATTCACACACACACATTCACACACACTCACTACAGGGAAAAAACAGAAAGGGCAGCGGCATCGGTGAGAGAGAACAGGAACGCGACCAAAACCAACCCTGGATCCCCACATTCTGGTGGCTGCACAATGTTGGACGAGTCCAGCGGCGCCATTCAGAGGGCCAGAGAAGACGACATTACAACAGTCAAGTCAGGCGTGGATTAGAGTTTCGCCAAGACCAAAGAGAAAAAATGTTAGGTTACAAAAACAGCCATTAACACCCATCAATATTTGGATTTTGTCTCCATGTTGAAAGGATGTCAGCGCGGCTCGGCTTCCCCGCTGATCGCCACTGACACGACACGCTGCTTTGCACGGTAACTTAGCCTCCAGCAGCGTCTTTTGGTGGCTCACTGCCATCTCAGCCACACTGTCCACTGGTAAATTTGTGGCGATTGAACATCATTCGGCCCGAGTTTGCATAATTTGAAAGGAGCGACCGGCACACAATGTACAAAATGATGTAAAACCGCCGTCCGACCGGCTTCCGTGCTGCATTGTATCATACCACCCTGTTTTCCGGCGTCTTTGTGACATCAAACATGACTTGGCAAAAGGAAAGTGGCTGCTTGCAATGTGAAAGTAGTCAACCACCTATCTTTAGCAGCTTTACCCATATTCCACCTGTATACATGTTAATATTGGTCTTATAAGACAGCATTTAAGGCAGATTTCTACCAACCTGGTCACAGTATTGTGCCTCTATAGCTCTAGATTTTGGCTTTACATTTTTTACTGCTTTTGAAACATACACATAAAAATACAGCACTACACACCCCTAGATTAAAAAAAAAAAGTATTTTACTTTAGAATTTCTTATAAACTGCTTAATTGCCACTCCTAAATGACTTCTTTTGCCGCCTGTGACCCATACGTTGGGCTACAGGTGGGTAATGCCATTAAACTCTATGATATGATCTGTTTACAGTTGGCTATCGTACCCTCTGAATGAAAGATGACAATGACATTGCTGGAATGGAGTGTATTCATATATGTCAAAACAGGACAGAAGGTGCAGGCGATCACATAATCAACTTTGAAGAGCTTGGACACCCCCAGTTTACCAGGAGTACCTCTTGTGTTTTTGACTTTTAGAGACTAGCTGCACACTTGTGTTTTTGACTTTTAGAGACTAGCTGCACACACACACACACACACACACACACACACAGAGGAGAAGGTAGTGCTCTCAGTGACTTTCATTCAGCACTTTTGCTCTGTCGCTAAAGATAAGCCACTTAAAACACTGAACCTTCTGATGTCCGCATCAGAGGCAACGTCCACACTTTCATAAAGCCGAGACGCAATTAAATACCCCTGAAAAAGCTGCTTTTATGAGTGCGGCACTCCATGGCGCACACATACATGCACACCCTACAGCCTCCTAGCTAGCCTGTAAACTTCAATCCGTCGCTCTAACTTATGGACAAAAGGGACCAGAATTTCTTTGGAGACAGAAAAAAAAAAAAAAAAAATCACGTCTCGACTTGTTGGGAAGCAAGAGCCCAGACGGTTGCAGCTCTCAGGGGGCCTTCATGATCTGATATCTTTTTAATTAATGGTATCCCATTCAGCCACTTGAAGGAACAAAATAAAAAGGGAAAGATAGAGACAGAGGGAGAAACTTAAGTTTTGACAGCTCTAATTAAAGCATGGGAGGAAAAAAAAAAGAGCAAAAAAAAAAAAAAAAAAGGAGACAACGAGCTGATCTCATAGCCGACTGGTGAAGGATTCATTAGACAGGCTGGTCCATATGAAAGACATCAAATGCTCCCCTTTCTTCCTTCTTTGGACTTGTTTTTCATTTCTATCTTGATTTTTTTTTTTTTTTTTTTTTTCCAAGAGGATACAGGGAAGCGGCAAAGAAAGAGATGAGAAGAAAGAGGGAGGAAGAGCGGCCAAGGATAAAAGAAAAATTAAAGTAGAGGACGAGAAACCGAGATGGAAGGATAGAAAAGAGGGAGAGAGAAGGAGGTGGGGGAGCGTTGGACGGAGCCCAGAGCTGCCACTTCACAACAGGGGAGATGAATGACTTTTTACCTCTGGACACTGGGCCTTAATGAAACCCCCAGAGGCCAAACAATGGCATCTCTCACACACGCACGCACACACACACACACACACACACACGCGCGCGCGCGCGCACACACACACGCAAACACGAAAAGCAGGCATATGCAGGTATCCCTCCATGCACACCAGCAGACAAACAATGCCAGAGACTCGCGCTACATTCACGAGCGCACAGCAGAGGGGCTACACACACACACGCGCGCGTACACACACACACACATCCCTTCATATCTACATTACCACACAAAACACACTCCCACACAAACGGTGTTGCGCGCAGAGACAGCTACTCACAGGGAAGAAAATGCACCACAACACACGCATACACACGCTATCATAAAAATTGCTTGACACACACACACATACACACATATGCGGACACAAAAAACAAAACACTGCAATTATACACACTTTGTCTCCTGCGCTTGCTTTTACACACACACACACACACACACACACAGCAGCGGTGGGGCTCCTGGTGGAGACAGAGTCTGAGACATGGAGGCCACCTCTAGTAAAGCAGGTCAAAGAGACTGAGTTCCCTTGGCAACCCAACATCCCATAATAGCACTGTAGCTGTGGCCCTCCAATCATCTGCCATCAGCAACAGAAACAGGATGGACAGGGTGTCTAATTACATTTTTTTTCAATTAATTCTTTAATGCTGTAAATGTTAGAAAACAGATTCTTGGTGATAAATCTTTTGTTATCATTCACACTTCACAGTGTATACAAGCAGTATTGTTATTTTTCTTTCCTCAACAGAACGTTTCTGTATTACCTTTGGGTTCATTTACAAGCCTGTAACAGTAAATTATCAAGTATCAACAGTTATGTGATGTAACAGTGCACCAAATCCTGATGATGTCATCAGGGTTTCCCCGCTTAGGTTTTTGCAAAAAAAAAAAAAAAAAAAAGGTCATAAAACTGAAAGAAATATTCGGATTTAAAGGTAGTTTTGAGTTTTGTTATGAAGAAATGTAGACTTCTGGATTAGTTTTATGGGCTAAATTTACTGATATTAAAATTCACATCTCTGACAGAACTGTTAGCATAACCGATACATACTTTTCGGCCACGGCATTATGACAACTGTATAATGATAATGAGTGGGATGACCCGAACATTAAGAACACCTCTCAGCGTAACCCAGTACAGTCCAACAGCATCACTAATTACAGTCCCATTAACAATCATGATCACTTCTCTCAAAGGGATTCAATCCCTGAAGGGAGAATTTCTTGCGGGGCTGTCGTCTTATAATTCATTGTAAACAAGCAGTGGTCATAATGTTATGGCTGATCGGCGTAGCGTGACGGCGGTAAAGTTTTTTTTAAGTGAATGTTTATCAGTATATTCTAAAATATTCCATGAGTGTTGAAACTGGAATGGCATAGCCCTGTTGTTTCCTTTAACCTGCGATTATTTGCCGTACATGCTACATCAACTCTATTTGTCCTTGCGGATCATAATTCAAATGCAAAAGGTGTTTGCAATCCAAGGGAAAAAAAACAAAACAAAGAAACTTATACTTCAAATTGTTCAAAATAACAATATGCGGGACATAAAAATTCCAGTTCCATTCTTCCAGTCCCAGCATCTCCAGTCTGTGACGGTGACCTTTGTCTGCCAGGCCGATTCAAGGCCGCGAGGGTTAAAAAGTGTGGGGAATGCCTCGATTGATTCCTTCCAACTTTTCCGCTCTTTCCCAGACTACAGCTGCAAAGTCAGACGCGGGCAGAGGGGGAGAGGGTTGATTTATCGGCGCTGCTGGCATTTCCATGGTATACCGCCACCACCCGCTCGCTGACTTCACCTCCCAGTCCATCCATCCGTCCCTCTAATACCCTCAATTAATGCATTCAGGCAAGCACTGGGTTATCGTTCCCCATCCTCTTCCACCCTCCTCTTGTGCACTCCAGTGTCCCTCCATCCCTCGTACCTCTCCATCATTCTCAATTAAAGGGACTTGGATGGGTAGCTCTTATCTTCTCTTATGAATATGCAAGCACCTCTTATCCGTACGCCAAGCAGCAGGTAAAATGGGTAGCGGGGCTCCACGTGCTGCATAGAAATGACTTTGAGTTTGGAGTTTGGTCATTTGCAGTGTTTGGATTGGAAATGCCATCACTCACATGGCTCCTTCCATGCGTGCCGCAGTTGTGCTTCGTACATTACTAGTGCCTTTCCATTGATTCTCATGGCATTTAAGGGATGGTGCCAGGAAGCATCTGCCCCGCCTCCACCCTGCTTTCCTTTCTGATACTGTGGTATGCGAGTCATGGGAAACGTTATCATTGTTATCATTTACCCGTTGTTTAGAAAATTTATTGCACTTTAAGTTGAAAATATGCCACCGGCCCACCTTTACAAACAGTAATTTGCTGTGAAAACCACGTACCTCCAAATGTTTCCAACTTTTTATGCACAAATAAAAACAGCTTTGTGCAGTTTTTTTCTCCAGATAATCCAGCAGGGTTAGAACTGGACCACATGTACAAAAATTGCATTAATGTGGTGACTTGTGAAGTTTATCTGGAAAGCATGAAAATCACTGGATTTGGAAATGAATAGCAGTTGCACTTTTTATCCAGCAGAGTTGTTATTTTTCCAAAAGCATTTCCAAATACAGATGATTACTCACCTGTGCCCATAATTTTGGAGGGTTCCCTCCCCATCCCTCAAACGCTCTATGAATCGCGTCTTTTCTCACTTTCTAGCAGACCGTACGTTCTGTTCACTTAATTCATAATCCGGCCTGCTGACTGGACAGCTGTTATGACAGCACTCCGAGTAGCACAACAATATTTTGGGGACGCCTGAAAATACAATCTAGAAATGTGTGAAATGTGAATTATCTTATAATTATTCCTAATATGAATAATTAAAGAGCATGTTCATCAGTTAAAATGTACTGTTGGCCTGCATGACCCTGAACCCAAAATGCATATTGAAGTGGAAATTCCGCAATTAAATCAAGAGTTTTAGCATGTGTGAAGTGGTACCCTAGCCACTTCACACACACACACATACACACGCACACACACACACACACACACCAAATAATAAACCAAAAAGGGGAGAAGTCTGGTGTTAATTTCAAACAGAGGTGTAATCTTTGTCATAACTCAAAGATCATCTTGCATCTCTCTGCTCCACATTGAGGCTAAAATGTTTGATGTGTTTTATTTTATTTTTATCTTTTTTGCTGGGAAATACTGCAAGGTGGTCAACACATTGATGAAAAAATAGGCAGAGGCAGGGTGTTTATGGTTGTGTACAGACAGGAGAAGCATCAATGCCAGTAGATCAGTGGTCCCATCCCTGTTTCAGGCATATCAAGTATTTGAGGGTTAAACAAGAGAATGAAAAGAGAGAGACGTCTTCCATAGAGAAGAGTGGGAATAGTGCTGAGGGGTTTCAATCGTGGGTAACAGCACCATCTATAGGAGATTCAGCCTATAGCAACAATGACAAAAAAATTAATTAACGTCCTACCATCCCTGATCATTACAAAAATCCTACGGTGCAGCGAAGGCGGCCAAGCGTGGAGGGAGAGCAAGATGATCGGGAGAAACTTGGCAAAACCGATGAAGCATGGAGGGGAAGGAAGGACAGAGGAAGCTGAAGGCAGAGGGGGAGTCAAGGAAAGGAAATACGACGAAAGGAGGATGACGCTTTCGAGGGAAGTAAGAGAGAGAGAGATGCAAGCGGGGTGGGTGAATGAAAGGTAATCTGCAGAGCAGGAGGGAAACTACAGGCGAGGAGGGCTGGAGATATGAGAGAAGGGAAGGAGCGGGCGGGGAAGGGGGGGGGGCGAGAAGGCAGTAAAAGATGGACATTCACGCAAAGGTGCAGAACATTCCTGGAAGGACTGCGAAAACAAAAAGACTAAAGATGATGAAGTAGAGGGAGATAAAAAAGGAAGGGGCTTGAATGAGGGAGGAAAGGAAAGAAGGGAGCTCAAGTTGGAAGTCAGACAGAAGCAGGAGCTCTATAACCTTTTGTTTTGGAAGCACAGAGAAAAAGGTAAATACGAAATCGATGTATAATATCTAAACCGTGGCAGGAACGAGAGCTGAAGTGAGAACGGAACAGAATCGGCATCCTCTGCTTATATTCATGTGAAATGTATGTTTTCATTTAAACGTGGAGGTGACACATATTTGAATTTGACACCTGATTTCACCCACACACACACACACACACACACATATACACGCGCGCGCACACACACGCACGCACAGCCCGTCTCAGCAGTCAAATGGAGGACTTTTCCACGTCAAGGGAAAGATGGGGGGGGGGTGGAGAGGGCCTTCAGGCTCACTGTCACTCACATCAGCAGACGTGTCAGCGGATTTGACATATGCATGATATGTATGTGGTGCACACGCAGACACATCCATAAACACACACACACACACTCCAATGCCGCTTATAGCCAAGGGCCCACCGTCAGCTACTCCCTTATTTCACACACTTTAGAGCTGTAGCCCGAGGCAGCCAACGCGCAACCCCCCTGCCTCAGCACACACACACACACACACACACACACATACTCGCAGTGGGAACGCACATAGGAACCTCTCGAACCGCTCGGTTTAATAAGCTGCCGCGCAGATATGTATAGACGTGTTTGTGTTTTTGTTTGGAATATAGGCCAACATATTTCCTCTGAATCACACAAATGAGTTATGACTCCATCAGTATAGATATACATACGCACAAACTAGTGTGGATCAGTGTGTCGCTTGTTCGACCCAACCACGTGGTTTTAACATTGGCGGAGGATTTTGCCAATCTGGAGCGAATCGGTGGCATCTTGCACATTTCTCTGTCAAACGTTAATGAAAGCTCGGAAAAAAACATGACGATTCCGTTGAAAGATTGCGGCAATACTTGCTCGTAATTGTTCATCCATGCGAAGTTAAATGAGAGCGAAGCACCGAGCGGGTTAATTTTCATCAAAACCGTGGTGTGCAGTGAGGGACAAGCGAGTGGATCTGTCCTCTGGGTTGCTGTCCTCTCCTAAACATACCTACAACGGTGACAAGATTTATGCTTCAAATTATTGAATAAACACTGTCTTAAACACTTTTTTGTTGGGCACTTGGGGGGGGGGCAGCAGAAACAAGCTGCGACTGCAATATTGATACGTAATTTGCGGCTGTTAATCTGAGAAAGAAAACAAGATGGCGAAAAAAAAAGCTGCCTGTAAGCTCACCCAGTAGATGTGGAGCAACATCTCTGCTCTATTGCCTTCGTCAGAAATAAAATAAAATCAAAATTATGAAGTTGTTGGATCGGAAAAGCTGAAGTGAGAGGAAGCTCAGACTTCATTCGTGCCACCATGAGCAGCTGATTTGCACCTAGACTCTGTTTGGAATCATCAACTAACATACTATTCTAACCAGACGTGATATCTAAGTGAGTATGTAGAATGTATGAAACCTTCCGTCTTATAATGGTGGTTTAAAGACAGGAAGTGCAACGTAAATGAATCAGCAACTTAATATTCGGCCGTTGAGAAATGTGTATACTTGTATAGTTGAGCGTGAATGGTACATCATACTAATAGCAGTATGTGCTACATGATGTTTGAATATACACCAATCAGCCGTCATTTTGACCATGTGCCTCATATTGTGTAGGTCCCCCTTTTGCCATCAAAACAACCTCAACCTGTTGAGGCCTGGACTCCACTATACCTCTGAGAGTGTGCTGTGGTGTCTCCCGCCAAGATGTGCCAAGATGCCCATGACCAAGGGGCAGCAGGTCCCTCTCAGCCTTGTAAGTTGCGAGGTGGGGCCTGTTTCTGCAGCACATCCCACAGACGCTCGATCGCACTGAGATCTGGGGAATTTGGAGGCCGAGGCAACACCTTGAAACTCACACACGACAACGCACACGCACCCGGCCGTTCACGTGACGCAAAAGCTGATGTGATTCATCAGACCAGGCCACCTTCTTCCACTGCTCTGTGGTCCAGTTCTGCTGCTCACATGCTCGCCGTGGCGCTTTCGGCAGTGGACGGGGCTCATCATGGGCACCCGGGCTGGTCTCTTCCCCTCTTTGGGCCACTTTTGATAGGTACTAACTGCTGCAGACCAGGAACATCCCACAAGAGACGCAGTTCTGGAGAAGCTCTGGCCCAGTCGTTTCACCGTCACAGTGTGGCCCCGGTCAGAGTCGCTCAAATCCACTTATGCCTGCCCATTTTTCCTGCTTCTAACACATCAACTTTGCGGACAGAAAGTGGCTGCCGGATATCTCCCACCCACTGACGACTGCCGTCTGATCTGATTAGGTGAGAACCAGATGATCAGTGCTCCTCACTCCACCTGTCAGTGGTCATAATGTTATGGCTGATCGGCGTATAGCAGACAGTATGCACTACATTACGTCTGAGTATGTGGAAGGCAATTTCGAGACACTGCTCGTGTGATAGACCTTTTCACGGCAACCCGATTTTTGCTCGCATGAGCCGCCGTATAAGCGCCGGCCCATCTTGTTTCATAACACCTCCTCGTTCTTCAAGGGGTGATAATGAGCGCAGTGATCTCCGGACCTCTGCACGCAGCAACGGCGAGTCAGTCCAGTCAGCCTAAAGAGGAAACTCAGTTAGGCTGCTTGCATGCAGAATCTAAATCTTTCAGCCAATATACGAGGCTCCTCGTCACTGGTCATTTTTTGGAGCGTAAATGCCTGGTGAATAGAAAGTTTCACTCTCTGGCTCTGGCTTTTTTCTTACAATATGAGGAACCTTCAAACTTTTTGGTAAAATGCTGCCCCCTATTGGGTTGGAGTGTGTGATATGAAGTAACAAAAAGGGTCAAGGCAGCTACAAATTGTCCCTTTTAATGTGATAACATTTTTTTTTCCAGCATTATAATTTAACGTGATTTCTTGATCGATTATTCAAGTTTAGTAACCTATATAGTTCCAATCCGTATGGGCTCACGAGACACAAACAATTCTACCACAAAGATGGCCACATAGCATCGTACAGCTCATTAAATACAGCTTCACAAATGTCAGAAAATGCAAATCAATGTAAAAAAAAAAGAGAGGAGATAAGAAATGTATCATTATGTTGGGCACCATCTCAGCAGCCTTCTCCATGAGTCTGACTTCCTTAAAGAGCCAACTCAACATGCCACCACCAAAATAAATCTGGGCTCCTCACCAGAATTCTGTTTTTCTCCAAACAAATGGGTGCTCAGGTCACTGCAGGGCAGTGGAACAGAAAGTTAAATTCATTCTCAACAATACCAAAAAGAAAACCCACAAAAAAAACATAACACTGCTCTTCAGGAATAACTCTAAATCTGTCCACTTTAATTTTAAGTGAGCAAACAGTGATGAGCGACGTGAGGACATGGAGTCATCTTCTTTGATTTAAATCTTTCTAAATCAACATCTACTCCCGTGAGGCTTTATTAGAGGACGGCTGAACTCAATTTGACTTGTGCTGACCACAATTTGATAGCTTTTATGGATTAATAACCTACATAAAATTATTAGATTATTGGAAACATCCATTACATTTTTTTTCCAAATTAAAGGAAATGCACAGTTATTTTAAGAGGAACTTATAACCTTTTTATTTTGAGTTGATAAGAGTGATAAAGTGTCGGTCATAGTGAGCAATTTTTAAATCACATTTTACTATCAGCCCCAATCAGCATTAATGTTACTTTCTCCAGAAAAGTATTTTCTTTTCTCATCAAATAAAAAAAATAAGTGCGTCCCATCTATTCATCTCAATATACTGTGCTTTTTTTTTTTTCTTTCATTTTTTTTTTTTAATTCCTGGGTTGATCACACCTGATGCCATCCTATTTCATGGTAAATAAAAATCGAATTTTGCCACACCATTGCTATTCCTTCCACTTAATACCAGCCTCATAGTTCACCCCAATTAAACATGAGCTCTGGCTGCCCTTTATGAAACATCACCTTCCTCATGACAAATTAAACATTACTGTTAAAGCTAAAGATTGAATTAACAGAATCTCTCTCTCTCTCTCTCTCTCTCTCTCCTTCTTGCTCTCGCTCTCTCTCTCTCTCTCTCTGTGTGTGTGAGAGAGAAATG
>CAAKHG010039424.1:0-15777 GCA_901007715.1 Dactylopterus volitans | reverse complement strand
AAGTCTGCTATGATTTTGTCACTTATACCTTGTTGAGTGTTTCACTTCTGTGTGTGTGTGTGTATGTGTGTGTGTGTGCTTGTGTTTAACATGATATAATCCAATATGACCTGTGAGCAAATGCAGATGTGGCGGCCATTGGCCTAGCAGCCAAAACACCGTAGTGTAAGCAAACAAGCTCGAGCGGTCTTTTGCATGGGAATCTCAGGACCATAACTTCCAGCGCTCTTTCGAATCTTACCTTGATCCCTGGAGATGTCAGGCTTGTACCAGAACTTGGAGGTGTCTTGGACAAACTTGACGTTCAGTCTGCTCTCTGGACTCCCATCTGCATTAACGTCACAAAACAACGGCCTACATCAGCATGTGCGGCTGGGAATGCACATCTCGCTGTAAATCTCGTAAACAGGGTGGGTAGTACACTGTATTTGAAAAAACATGGACATGTTAGGATCCCCAAAGCTTGAATACCAACGTGGCAGCGACTAATGCAGGGCAGCATATTGTGCATTGGTGTTTTGTCGGCCTGTCAAGTCACTAACTTATTCATTAATGTGAGCATAATCATGTCCATGGTTAAGGCAAAGCATAGCTTCTGAATTTGTATATCAATCGTCCTATGACAAAAAAATGTTTAGAAAGGCAAATTTAAAAAAAAAAAAGAAAAAGGAGAAAAATGGAGGCATTGTCAAACCCAAGAAAAAAATCAGACGGCAAGATGACATAGTGTGGTCACCCTTTGGTTCCTCCAAACAAGGACAGGCTTGTCAACTCTGGCTTGAAGCTTTCTTTCACTTTCCCTATGAATCCGAAAGGCAGAAACAAGGATATGCTTTATGTCCTCACCTGGCATGTTGAACCTGGAGAAGTCGGAGAGGGTGTGGAAGTAGCCAGGAGTGTTTCCTCCACTCATTGGAGACATTATCTTCCCGTTCAGCGAGCCGTAAGACAGCGTTCCATTTGGTCTGTCACCACTCGACATGCGCCTCTTCTCTGGAAGCTGGGGCTGAAAACCAGGGGCCGGGCTGCCCTGCCGGAATCCCATCGTGACCCCATCCTGATAGCCTGCAGGTGAGATGGGGAAGGAAGGGGTTGGGGGCCCCTGGTAGCCCGAAGAGCTGCTCTGTCGTGACAGGTTGCCATGCCTCTCATCCGGGGTGGTATAGCCACTGTGCATGGGGTGTCGGTCTAAACTGGGGCTTCTCTGGGACACCTGTGACACAGACGGGTGGCGGCCCAGCACTGGGCTTCCTTGGTTGTGTACAATAGCTGGCTGTCGGCTGAAGACGGGGCTGCTCTGCATGGGCTGGCCCAGGGACAGCTGTCTGCTGAGGACTGGGCTTCTTTGAGACTCCTGTCCCAAAGAGCCCTGCCTGTTGAGGGCTCTGCTACTCTGAGCTCCCTGAGACAGATGATGGCCCAGGGTGGGACTACAGCTGAGTCCTGGCGCACCCACCTCAAAGCCATTAGCTGATGTTTGCTGGCCCACGATGAGGCCGTCATGAGAAGCACTACTGTGCTGCTGGAGGACGGGGTGTTGAGTAGAGCTGAGGGGATTCGTTCGGTGCTGGGCAAGGGGACTTCCATGGCTGAGTGTGGTCTGGGTGAGTTCCGAGGTTGGCAAGCTAGAATCTGAGGCCACATAGCTCCCCAGTTGGGTGTTTGGACCCAGGTAGGACAGTGTAGGAGTAGTAGTGCCAAGATAGGAAGAGGCCGCAGAGCTTGAATCTAGGTAGGAAGAAGTAGGGGTGATGGGTGCTTGGTATGAGGGGGTAGGAGTGGGAGCGGGGTAGGCACTCTCGGTAGCTTGGGATCGGAAGCCTGAATCAGTAGTGGGTTGGGACGGAATCCTAACGCCGCTCTCTGCTATGGGGTGGTCACTGGAAGAAGAGTTGAGAGAAATATGTTAACTATCTCGTGTTTGTTAGATATCTCAGATGGGGAAAAAAAAAAAGTTTTTCTTTTTAAGACATGTGAGCCAGCAGAAATCAAACGTTTGGATGATTTTGCATCAATATCCGGGTGCCAGGAGAGTCTGAAGCAAACTTTTGAGCTGCTACAAGACACTTGTGCTAATGTTCATTCATCCCTTTACATCAGCTTTTATGACGTCGCCACGGACTAAAAAGGAAAACAAATGCTTCTTACTCACCCCTGTGAGCTCTGGATGGGGCTGCTGCTGGACAAAGGCGCATTCATGGCATGCTGGGAGGGACTCGGGCTCCTCTGATGGCCCGCGGTCTCTCCCGGTGGACTAAGGCTTCGAGGTGACGGCGGCTCTCCGCCGACCGCTGCTGACCGCGCAACAGACTCCACGTAGCTTCTCGGTGCTGCGCAAAACAGAAAAAAATGTCCGCATGAGCCGTGCATTTCTGTCTCTTCACGGTCAATAGCTAAAAAAACAAAATGTAAATATGATGCAAAGCGGGTCAAATGTGGAGTGGGAGAAAAGTAGAAAGAATGAAGACTATGATGCGGTATGCTGCCATCAGAGTGGCTGTGACCTTTCCAGACACAGAAACTAGAAATGGTTTGACCGCAAAATAGGCAGGTGGACGACAACTCAACACAAGTGGATGGTTTTTCACACTTGAATGCTGATGATGATCTGGGGTTTTACAGCAGAACTCTTACCTTCCTCACTGCTCTCATCATCTGTGAAGCATTATTGTAGATAATCCAGAGAGACAAAGAAATGGTCAAGGAACACAGGAGAGAACCTCAAGAGAGTGGGGAATTTTTTTGTGATATATGTTTTGCTATTTTTTTTATTTTTGGTGTTAAGATGGTGTGTGCTAGGGATTGTTAAAAGAGATAAATTCATTTTAAAATACATTTTTTTAATGTATTTTTTTTATGCATTTAAAGTCCTTCACATTGCAGGTGCTGCGGGCGTAGCAGCCTCACCTCCTGATGCATTATGGTCCAAACATCAGGAGATCATCCCGGCTAATAAATATTACTGTGTTTCCAACCAATTTTCAAGATCAAGTCAATACGTTTTTGTTAGAAATGTCAGATTTGAAACAGTAATTAAGGTTAAATCAAAAAGGCTAATTGTAACGCCACTTTTGTAGATAGTAACAGCAAAAATTCTATAATACAATTAGGTGAAGATAATCTACACAACTTTTACATATTTCCTGTAATTTTCCAACTTGATGTAAAATGGCTGCCATCTTGCAATATCTTTTTGTTTTCATAATTTTAAAAACTAGGGTAAAACAATCCATTCAGGCGGCAAACGCTGGCGAGTTCTGGCAGGTGCTGTCGCAACCTGACTCACGTACACAATCTTAGCCTAATTTAAGTTAACGGGCATTGCTTCTATCCCATAACCTGCATGATTTTTGCAATTTTTTTTCTTTAGTGCGCGGTAATGAAAAGGCAATTTGATAGACAGGAATGAACATACCATGAAACTGTCCATCAATATTGTTTCAAGTATTCAGTCTTGCTTAAAACGTAGGAATTAATGTTTTGTATTGACACGTATGATACCAGTTTGTTGCACTTTTCTTGCTAAACGGGCTGTTTGGCGGCAACTTTGGCGCCCCCTTTAGAACATTTCCTGTTTATCAGCCTACCAGAGTGGCTACCAGTGGATGCAGTACTCAAGAAAGCCGTGTAAAAAAAACCAACCTGAGCCGGTCTGGTTGAGGAGGATTTCCGCCGGGTTGTGGGGTTTCAAACCCAGGGCTGACAGCGGCGTCTTGGCGAGGCCTGGAGGGGAGCGACCTGGAGAAGAATGGACAGTCAGCACCGGGACAACAGCGCTGCGCTGTAGATCACAGCCATCTTGACAGCTGATACCTGCTCTCTGCTGTCTGGCGCACAAACGCTTTTCGTGATTTCACGATACGCAGGTTTCTACAAAACTAACGACACATTTGGCGATGGGGTCAGTCTCGCCTCGGTTCGCCGATGCTAGCAGGTAAGGAGCTGTCAAGAGATGCAGTGACAAGGCGATGGCTCGCACACGAGGAGCGACACTTTGGGAGGGGTGGGTCCATGCCTCATGCTCTGATGGAGGCGCAAAGCATGCAGGTGTCCAATCATGGTGGGAACCGTACGGTGAAGTCACGTCACAGGTGAAGCTCATTCTACGGCGAAAAATGGCAGTGGGATCCCTGAATAGTTTGATGGACTCTGCAGCTTGTTTTACTTTATATTTTAGCAGAGTAATTTGGATCAAATGGTACGACTATTGTCCACAAAGACCACAGTCTTAGAGCAGCATGTGCCTGATATGTATTTTTTTTTTGTTGTTGATAATTTCTTTGTCATTTTTTGTAGCCTTTTACTAATTTCTCGTAAATTTCATGAAATTAAATGAAAAAAAATTGTAAGTTTTCCAATGATCCAATTCAAGGGGAAAATCTTGCTGAGCAAATTAGTAAAATTACAAAGTGACTGAAAAAAAACAGGACTTTAACCTGAAAATGAACCCCAGAAACACCCAAAACATAAAAAAAATACATATATTTGCAGTGATGAATTTACCTTTTATTATTAGAATAATTCAATTTCTTATTTTTGAGGCTCAGGACAGTAATTCTGGATCATATTTCTTGAGTTTAAACGCTTGTGAAAGGCACATGGACGCAGTACCTAGATATGAGGGACCTAACCAAGCAAAACAAAATCACTTCAAATGGGGGTCCACAGCTTGCTGAAGGTTAGGTCTGGCGCCTGGAACATGACTCGCCATTTCTGCGAATGCATCTAGCCTTTCTTGGCAGTGCCACAGTGTCAGTCAAAGGGAAAAGTCAAAAGCTCTCTTAATGGGAAACACACCTTGCTGTTATGGTCATCAACAGGACAGAAAAAATGTCTGCTGGGGTGGGGGTGGGGATGGTGGGGGTGGTTGGGGGTGTCGGAGGGAGAGTGCGGGATGTAGTGGAACAAGGCAAAACCCAAACACCAATGACAACAGCACGGAGAGCAGCAGCAGGGTTCAGTTCAGAGTTACGGTGCCGATCCTGAATGCCCCGCATGATGCGTCTACTTTATCAGCTATGAAATGTCCAGATTGTTTGCAAAAGGTGACCTTTGGGGTGTGTGTAGTGTGTGTGTGTGTGTGTGTGTGTGTGTGTGTGTGTGTGTGTGTGTGGTGTGTGTGTGTGTTCATAGGACTTTGTTGCTGCTCTCGTGCTGCTCTCACGCCAAAGCAGTGCAGGACTGTGCTAAGTGATCGGGGTAAAGAGGGTTTTGGGGGGGTGGAAAGAGGGGGTGGGGAGACTGGGGGGGATCAACATGGCTGACGTTGCGGGACAGTGGAACTCCGGATGAGAGACGTGCATCGCCCACTTACCAAAGAATCCCAATCAATTCTTTGAGCTCGCACCCGAGACACCCCGCGCTTAACCATGAGTGGTGTTGGGGGTGGAGGGGCCGGCCCGAGTGAACGCCCGGGGGCGGGGGGGCCGGGCGGGGAAGGGGTGTGACTCAAATGAGAGTGTCATTAAACCTGGTGTCACGTGCACTATTTCATTAGCTAACCATGCACCGCTAACATGTTTTGCCCGTAACTGCAAAACCGTTCAAAACCGTTCACCGTTAACTGATTACAACAGTTAACTACATTTTTTTTGTGTGTGTGTGTGCTCAGCTGGGACAGAAAATCAGGTTTTTGTGGTCCAATAAGACCTTAAAAACAAACAGAAATGAATATTTCCTCACACAAATGCGCGTCCGAACTAGAAACTTTATCCGAACATTTGCCACCGCGATGACTTCCAGACTGTTTGATCCCAGAAATTGTCGCCGTCTAGTCGGCGCTCCCACTCTGAGGGGAGGGGAAGGATGTGTTAAAAATATGGCGTTTGCTTTTTTTTTTTTTAAGACTAACTTTTATAGGTGTGTCCTGAGGGAGAAAGGCCAAAGGACTGGATGAGGTAATTGGTAGAGTTGGCAAATGACATGTTACCTAATACATAACTCCTGTTTTAGAGCGGGGTGGGGGCGTGTGTGGGGCTGAGGGAGGGGCGGCGGCGGTGGAAGGTGGTGGGAAATGGGTGCGCGTATACTTGGACTCCGCTCCGCGTGTGTCCGTCGGTCCTTTTTATCTCAGTCGCTTTAGCTCTGTGGAACCGTCTTTAAAAAGAGACGATCAGGATTGGGAAAGAGAACATGCCGTGTGAATTATGGCCCTCATAGTTGCACTAGTGGGTGGGGGTGGTGGGGGGCTGTCTCCAGTGAATGATGATTGCAGAGACTTTTTGCGATAAACGATAGATGATAGGCTCAGCCTTTAATAGACGTGACCACTCGGGCATTTTAATGAGCTAAAACAGGGCTGGAACGCTGCAACTTCAAACCTGCACATTTGGCACCGGGTGTGCTGCCAGTTCACAGTCTGAGTGAAAATAGGATGAGGTAATAGTGGGAATATTTTTCACCCTTCGGTATATGCAGTGCCAAATGGGGTACATAAAGAGAGACGTACAAAAAAAAAAAAAAAAAAACATAAAGGGAATTTTTCTTCTCACCTTAAAGTGCTATTCTGCCTATTTCATCATATATATTTGTGGGTACTATATCATATATCCATATCTAGCCAAAGTTTAAAATAATACACACTATATATACAGTATAAGAGCCGAAAAATGCTGAGCACACTCTGGCGGTTGGCTACATTACAGGTCATAAATCCTGCCACCTCCATTTTAGCGGACAGGACTTGGATCAAACTAGAAAAAAAAACAAACATAAAATCCAAAAAAGTTTCTATAATTTAAGTTTGATTGAAATCATTTATTTATAAAAAAAAAGAGGAAGTGACGTGAGCGTATACAAGGTAGCTAAAAGATGTGTTTAGGGACGTAAATGTGTACGCAGTTTGGCTGCGCACCTTGCAGCCAGATTTTTTTTAAACTCTTAGCACCATTTCAGAGCCAGTATGACATAAACGAGTCCCAGTATAAAAATACCGAGCTTGGAGTCAGCATAATAGCTCCCTTTAAGCCTTTGAAAGACTTCCCTTGTAGTGTTTTTTTTTTTTTTTTATCGGGTTCGTGGGTTTTATCTACATTTCTTTTGTCCGACTGTGAAACGAACTTCATTGTATCTCGGCGATCTTCTCCTGGAATGCTGCCCGGCCCTTCAGACAGTTGCAACCATTTAAGCGCGCGCGCACACGCACACACACATAATCAGGTTTTCCACCTCATTAAAAATTACTTTCACCACTGGGAGCACCTGGATCAGGAAGCTGGGTAGCCCTTTTTTTTTCTTTCTTTTTTTTTTTTTTTTCCTTTCACCGGTGAACGAGCGATTAAAAACAAGACGCGGCATGTGGCTGCAATGTTTTGGGTAACTTTGTTTGAATAGATATCAGGACACGCATTCTACAACCAATCGAGGAACGGTTTTCTTTTGACAGCAGCCAGTGATTGTGCACGTTCTACGCTAGGCTGCGATGCAAGAATCATCTGGACTACGTAGCTACGCCCGAGCTCCACAGTGCCTCTTGTCAGCCAGAGGGGAAACTTACACAGGTTGAAATAAGGGGTTTGTGGCGAGTTTGGGAAGGCAGGGGTGTGGGGAAACGCCTCACCACCAACTGTGGGGGTCGGACTGATCAGCCCACCCTCCATCTCCTCGAAGGCCTCCCGGTAGCTGTGCATGTGTCTCTGGGGAGGCGAACAATGAGATGAAAAAACAAAACAAAAACAAAAAAACACAAAAAAGACACACATGGATGCAGCAAACATAAAACACAAGAAAAAAAAAAAAATAATGAGCCCCGACCGGAATGAACCCTTTTCTACCTCCTTGGGCCGTCCTCCAGGGTTCATCGCGATGGCGTTGGCGAACTCTGGAGAGACACATCGGATGGGGGAGCGAAGCGGGACGTCGGGGGAGGGCGCGTCATCGGGACTGCGGCTGTCGCTGGGGGCGCGATGGCGGGGCAGAGTCGCGGGCTCGTCCGAGGACACGGCGCGGGCCTGGACGCCTGGGATGACGAGGAAGTGAGGGTTAAAAAAATATAACAAATTCGGCGAGGGCTCGACAGTCTTGCTTTTCTCAGGCGGTGCCATCGTCAGAGGCTCGCGGTGTTCAGCCAGCGTGAATGCTCGCCGCAGAAGCCGCGGTGGGCGTTTCACAGCCAGTCAGAAACTGCAAAGCACTTGGAGGAGGCTGCCTGAACTTTTCAGGTTCAACATGCACGTAAACACACACGCACACACACCAAAAAAGGTTAATGGGTTAGCTGCGATTCAAACTGCAGCCCCTTTTAGCCGAGAGAGGTAAAGACAAAATGTAAAGCGGCAGCACACAAGTTTTTGATTTTCACTCATCAGTACGTGTCAAACGTTGCAAATCGAATGTCAACTGCACACTAGCATGGTTATATGTTCAAGAATATTGACACCATTGGGGTTACGATGCGATCCTTTCTGCAAGGTGCCGAGAAGTCGCGATTCAATGCGTGTTCCTGAACGCAGCACGCGAGCCCGGCTCCAGTCAGAAACATTTACTCCACAATGATAAGTTGAAACAAAAATCTGCTGCTACTTTAAAATTAATCAATGAAGCCATTCCACCAACAATATCCAGAACAAAACAAAACCAAACACGCAAATTGTTGCAAGTGTTTTCAAAATTTTGTACCAACTGACCTCGGGAGTGTGTTACGTTCCGTGGCCGTCGCCGCTTGAGGATGAGCCGAAACTATGAAATGCAACTAAACAAAGTCCTGTTGCACCCGCTCCCTAAGACTCGCTAATGCTAGCAAGCGGTGCAAACTGCACGTTAGTTGTTTGACGCCGGCCGGCTCTGGCCGAGCCTCAAAGCTGAACCTGCTGAGCTCATTTCATTAAGCTGGCTTGAGCTGCGAGAGCCGGAGAGGGGCGAGAAAGCTGCCTATCGGCCTAAAACAAACAAGATCCGAGTCGGGGGGGTGGTTTGAAGCTAATTTGTGATTGACTGGCCGCTCTTAATCTGAAATACTGGCTGCCCCGCACCTTGGAACAAAATAATAAGTCAACCAGCGGAGGAATGGGATAACACAATCAGTTTTGGCGGCAATCCGTCGGAACGATAAGCTCGCTGGTGTCGTTACTGAAACTTTTTTCGTTATATCTCAACGTGCTTTTATCAGCACGATGGACCTCAGCCATGTCACCTTCGGCGAGAGCAAACCTTCTCATGCCTAAAGGACAAAACTTGTCAGCAGGCCGGAATTTTATTTTTTTTTTTTTTTAAATTTGACTGATTGTGACCCTGAAGATGCGGCTGCGGGCACACACCTGACTGGATAACATTCATACCAGCCTCGCCTAGCTTCACTTTGAAGTGAGCTCAAGTAAAATCTTGGCCAAGTATCATTTAGTGATAGCAGCTGTGGAAATCTGAGGGGAATGAAAAATGTATATGGAAGGAATGAGGCCGCTGTAGCTGCCGCGCGGATATTAACTCGGCGTTCATACAGTACAGATGGGAGAATCGGAGAATTAGTTCCAATCATATCTGCTGGGATGCTTCATCCGTCTTCGGCTTTAAATAGCGTGGCGTTGACACTGGAAGTTTTGAAAAACACGTTGCCTACACCCCAAAACAGAAACACACCCACCGTCTCACCAAGCCAGGGAGCTGAGAAACAGATGTACCCACAATGCACCGCTCTACAGCGGAGCACCGCCCTGGTGTCCTAGCAACGGCTAATAGTCTACAGCTGGGGTGGCTGGAGAGCCTCATGACTGACATTTTTTCTCCCATTCCCCCCATTTCTCAACTACTTAAAGTCCATTAATCATGCGGGGTGTTAACGGGGTTGATGCCAAAGAGATAAACTTCACAGGTGATCCTTTTCTTCTTTTTTCCTATTTTCGTGGGTTGTGGTGGTGGGGGGTCGGAGGGCTGCACTCTCGGTATGTGCGCCCCCCCAACTAAGAGAGGTTATCTGAGGTAAGAGCAGAGCGATCACCTGTCTGCCAGAGTCACATCAGCTCAGTAAGACTCCTAATTAATCGTTTGTTTCTGATTATGCTGTTTTACAAACTGGAACTATGCAGTTCTACTAAAATATGAGACGTGTGAATCACCAAAGACGTCATAAGACACAATATTATCACAATTCTGAACACATTATGTGATGGCATTGCGTTTTTTGCAAGATGCTGAATATTGTGACGATATAGTCGGGGTAGTGATAAAGCTCCGTCTCCTAAAAATTACATTCCCAGAACAACTTAGCAGCATCCTGAATTTAATTACGAGTGCAGTATATTTATGTGATGGTGTCGTTGCATGGCGGTGGAGTCCATATCAGAAAGAAGTTTCGGGTGCTGGGAGGGTCAAACAAGGACTAGATTCTGGTGAAAAATTAATTTGGCTCCATAATTGCTTTGCCACCAGGACTAAGATAAACTGTAACCACATTGCTATTTGTATAAGATACAAATATAGTTCCCTTAAATTTAAAAAAAAAATGTGTAAATTTGAACCTAAACCCCTTTTCTTTCTCTGAACCTAAATCTCTCATCTCTGAGGCCTTAACTGCAATGGTGACACATAATAAAACACCTTGTTGTGATGGCGGGCTGTTTTACCACATCTCAAAAACATTTCTCACCAGCATATGTTGCCATACAGCGCCGCGCAATTCAAGTGCGAAACAAATGTGTTTGCAGTCGTAACTATCAAAGTAATACACTTCACCCCGGGTGCAAATGAGAATTCAGTTTGGTCGTATAGGGACACAGTTTCTAAGAGGCAGAGTTGAGTGATGCGCTGCAATTTCTTGCATTTAAGTGAAATGTAAATTACAATAACATTATGCTCGATCATCATTTCCACAAACCCGAGTAAATATGCCTCGGTGGAGATGTTGGTAAGATTGCGGCTGAAACCTGACCGGAATTCAACCAATCCGTGATCTATTCCAGTGTTAAACGTCGGTGTTGCATCACTGAAAAGGATGTTGCTGTCTGCGGGAAAAAAAACAAAAAAAACAAAAACAAAGCATGTCAGACTATAGCCAGCGACACCCTCGGGCCTGACAAAGAACAATCCTGTCTGCGTTGCGGTCGCAGTCTCCCAGCGGACGCATTCATATACTGTAGCTTTGGTGATGTTTCCAACGAGGACTGCGGTTCCTCCGAGATTTGGGTGTCTTTTGTCTGGCTTTGTAAATCTTCAAAATAGAGTGAGCGGAAACAAAAAAAAAAAAAAAACAGCTCTGAAAGAGGCCAGTGTATCCCAGCCTTGGTATTGTTCCCCAAGTTTGGCAAAACGGATCTTGTGACATACACTCCCTTGGCATGGGACAGAGACTCCTTTGTGCTTCCCCCGTCTTGTTCTTGTGAAACTTTAAGAATATCCAATTGGGTTTTTTTTTTTTTTTTTCAATACATGGGGTCATTACCTACACTTGAGGTAGGACACAAGGAAACGGCGGTGAGGGTTAAGTACAATATGCAAAGATAGATAATTAGAGGGTTAAATTGAGGATTGTGCCGCACGGCAAACCCCCCCCCCCCCGGAATAAAAGAGCAGAACACACCAAGCAGCGAGAGACGATGCGATCAAAGGTGAGAAAAGAAATGAGAGATAATTAAATGCAAACTGAAGACACTCAAAAGCAGAGCAGATACAGACTTGGCTTGAGGGAACACTCGAAAAGAAAGAGGACCTCTCCTTCTTTACTTCTTTTTTTTTTTTTTCCCTAAGTGTTCCTTTTGAAAGGATGGGAGAACCAACCCGAGAGGGAGTGAGAACGGCGGCGGTGCTCAGACTGAGAAGAGGTCATGCTGGGGAGGACGCTTTGGGCGCGAGCTGAGTATTCTGGATGGACAGATGGATGTTGAGAGAGAGAGAGAGGAACGGTGAGGACAAAAACGAACAGGGAGACGAGAACAAGCAGACTGAGGAACAAGTTCTGTCATAACGAGAACAAGGAAGAAAAAAGAGTGGTTAACTGGCAGATATTTTCAATGTATATAGAAAGAGATGTTATATTTCCTTTGACTGAAGTTTAGGGCTAAAATCATTGCACAAAACAACCAGATGAGAAACCGTATTGCATCATTTCGTTGACGAAAAAGCGCCTTTCCAGTTCCTGGTGGTACAAAGAAGTATTTTGTGAATATCAACACTACATTTAAAGTCCCCCTCCGTTGAAAATCAAGATTTTAACCTTGGTAACATGTCCACATGACGTGTTACTAATCATATCATGCATGAAATAAGCTCTCAACATCACAGCTGGGGATTTCTGCTTTGGATCTACAGCGAAGCAGCGACTGTCTCAGGAACGCATTCTCCAACAGCGCAGGATTTCTCTGCAGAAAACGCAAGGAACCAATCATGACTCCCGGAGGGGGTGGAGCTCCCCGAATCACTCGCATGTGGTGTGTCAAAACAAGGGCAGGAGGAGTTGCCAGCGAAGCGAGGGAGGGAGCTAACTAACTCGGAGCTGGGAGGTGAAGCAAGTCAAAATTAGCAAGTTCCCCCGATCCGTGAACACTAAATGAGAAAATGGGTGTGGAGTTACATCCAAGCCATTTTAGGGCCATGAAAGAATGTTTGTTAAGAAATGAAGAAAATGAGTCGCAGGGATGAGTTTGCGGGGGGGGGATTTTAAAACTGCTGGAGGTCGTCTTTAAAAGGCAGTAAAACTTAAGTGGACCGTACTGTTGATTCTAAAATAGCTGTTTGCATTTGAAGGTTAGGCTGTGCCGGTCGCTTCTGTTGACTTTGCTCGCATCAGACACCCTGCGGCGCGTGTGTGGGGACCGCCAACTGCCGGGCCAGAGGCGCTTCCCGCTTGAGCGCGAGCGCCGGAGGCCGACGAGGTGACATCCAGGAAATGAGATAAGGGCAGAGCGGTGTTTTCCAGGACAATGTGTGCGCCGAGCTGGGCTGACGGTGTCACTATTCCGCTTCAGTACTCGCTCCGTTCCGCTCCGCTCTCCATTACACCCCACAAAAATAAACATCGACCATAAGCGACACAGCGAATCCTTACTAAATGTCACGTTTATAATTCATCGTCAGTGATGAGCATTAAACAGCAGGTTCATTTTAACATGGCTCCTGTGGATGAAAGTGCTGGTAAGGCAAAAAGTGCCCCAAGGTTTCTTTGGAGGCACCATCGTCAAAGACTACATAAAGGGTTCAGTTCTGCTCAGGTCTCAGGGGAGATAATTTGAGGTGTGATATCTTAAATCAACAGTGGATGGACTGGGTTAGGGTTATGATTGATGACAACAAAAGAGTACAACTCTTTGAGCAAGAGAAGTCAAACAGGCTCCGAAATGGATCGACTGAACTGTATGTACAAAGATATTAAACCTTCATGACAAAGATTAAAATATGGAGTGACATGCTACATTTGTCAGAGTCATATCTATGACTTTTGTCCTTTGCATTTTGTGGATCAGTCATAGAGCAACTTCAGGAATCAAGTCATACCAGTTAGCACACTTTCCAGCAGCAGGTTGGATCTTGAAATTCATATTTGTGATCTCAGCACTGCTAGTGGAGCGGCACAATCTATGAAAATCTAGATTGTGCCACTCCACACCTGTGTTGGAAAGACATCAGTGGTAATATTGGATTCTAAGGTTGGTTTGACCCTGGAAGAAATATTTAATCAAACAAGGCAGACTACAGAAATCTGTGCAACCATGTAAATACCATTAAAATGCAACCTAGCGCTGGTAATATGGAATAAATCTTACCCGCCACTCTTTGAGCCACCAGACCTTCAACGTTAAAGACTTCGTCAGGCTCACAATCCCTCGGCAGGGGGGATGCTGAAGCGGCACTTTGACTTCTCTGGGGTTCGGAGACCTCCTCTGGCCGGGACAATGTGCTTGGTGGGTAGGTGTTGCTAGGCTTGACCTGGAGGTGACCAGTTACGGTCGAGGGATCTTGTGAGGAAAGACTGATCCCAACTGTTTTCAATCTCTGGACAGGTGCAGGTTCTGGTGTACTCGGTTTCCCAGGAGACATCTGAGCTGGCGATGACTGGTTAGCCGGGCTGGACAAATGGCTATGAATAGCAGAATCCACCTCATAGGGAGGTCTGGTTTGGCTCTGAGAGAAGGACGGCTGCGTGGTCACCACAACACTGTTCTCCCTCGGCGGAGCAGTTTGGGACTTTGGCAACAGTGACCGCCCAGGTTCCAGGTCCAACATGAGCAGATTAAGGGTTTCGATGGATTGCTCAATCTCTTGCTGAGAGGCGCTGTGGCGATGGGGGAACTGCGGGAGGCTGTGGTGGCTCGACATCGCCGCCACAGAAGGAGGTGGGCTGAACGTGAGGCCTTCGGTTACGGGCTCCTCCGGTACACCGAACCGCTGCCAGACATTGAGACCACGCTGGACGGCATCTCTGCTGCTGGTGGTGCGAGCGGGGGCTTGTGGCATAGAGTGCGGGTCTGCACCCAACGACTGCGAACGGTACAGACTGCCGCCATTCTGGGTGGGCGGATAATTGCGAAGGGGGGCTGGATCGCCGTGGGCGAAGCCGACAGGTTTGTCAGATGTGCGAACCTGTGCCTGAACTGTCTCCAGGGGTTTTTCCGGAACGCTGCACTCCAGATACGGCACATGGTCCTGGCCATTAATGACTGACTCCGACTGGTAGTAGAGATCAGCTGGCGTGGCGCGACCGTCGGTGGACGAGAAAGTCCCCAGACTGTCGACGCTGTTGCCCTCTTGGCTGGCGGGCAGCTCGTCGTCCAGAATGTCTGTCTCGCGGTCAATCGCACTGTGGCCGTTGACGTGGACCTGGGCGGGCACCAGGTGAAGCATCCCTCCAGCGGCGGAGGTCGAGGAAGACAGGAAGCCCTGCCGATGCATCGGCCCCTCCAAGCCACTCAGGAGCTGCTCGAGCTCCTGTTTCTCTTGTGGGCTTATGGACTGTTGGGCAGCTTGGGCGTGATGATGGACTGAGGGGAGCTCCTCAGCGGCAGTGTTACGCGGCTGGCTCACCGTGGAGGGCTGAGGCACTACTGCTGCCGCCGCTGCGGCTTCATCAGTTCGGTCAGTTTTGATGGAAGCAGTTGAGTTTCCGGAGTCGCTGCTCACTGACAAGGCATGGTCAACTGCAGGCAGGGAATGCTCAATGGCAGAGGGTGGAAGCCCGTTAGCTGTGACCGTCCCTTCGACAGACTCCTTTTTCCGCACTTTGGCATAGAGGCTTCCATCCAGGGGTCCTTGGGTATGAATGACTTCTGGAACAATAAGCACAAGAGAGACTAATTAGAACAAACAGCTCAAAAGCCTTTAATATCTCCAAACCATTCCATTCCCAAGCACCCGCGCACTCCTAAACCCAGTTGGCACACATAAATAAGTGCGCAAATATTCTAAACACAAGCACATTGTGCTCATCAAGCACTGAGGGGCACAAAGCGAGGCAGGGTATGGAGGGATTCTGCAGGCGTTGCCAAAACAGCTGCAATTAAGTTGAACACTGGCTCATGTCCATCTATTGTGCCAACTTCAGGAAATGAGTCGGGCCTGTGGCATGCGCTGTGGAAACTACGATGAAATCACAGCAGCCTGCCTCGCGCTTTTTCAAACCATTCCCTGGACTGATCTGCGCCACCTGAGCCACCTCACAGAAGATGAATCATGTGTTGATTTGATTGTGGCTGCAGAGGAGGGTGAACCGATGACGTAAAAAAAAAAAAAAAAAAAAAAAAAAAAGGACATCGCAGACTTTTGATAGGCCGGTGCTTTAATCATGAGCTCAGGCAGGACGCCGCGGTTGCGGGCCGCGTTCACCGCGGCTCATACGCACACACTCCCACATGTGCA
>CAAKHG010039411.1:5658-16646 GCA_901007715.1 Dactylopterus volitans | reverse complement strand
CAGTTATCTCAGTCGGCCAAAATACAAAAAAACGACAGTCCAAACAGAATTCAACATTAAAAAAAACATGAGGCAATTCTGCATTGAGTAATTGCCCATTGTGTTTCACTTAAACGATGAGTTTTAATTAGTCTTAACATTACATGTAACGGCATTCTAACAGGTGATCACTTGTATTTTGATATGAGATTATGATTTTGTGGTCTGGAAGGAAAATAACGATTAGGTCAGGTCCTGTTTAAAGTTTATCGTGTATTTGTATAGAAACAAACACATGATACCTCTGCACGGTTGCTTTTGCACATACTGCTTTGCCAGTTATTGTTATTACGTCTGCAGTTACAATGCAAATGTACAACATTGAACTCTTTAATATACATGTAACTCCAACTGGTTACGTGATCCAACCTGCACTATATTAATTTATCCTTTTATTTTTTAAAGGCCACCTGCTTTACAGTTTTTAAATATATTAGCCAATAATTTCATCATACTTCTGTATATAGCTGAGTATATATATATATATATATGTATATTGCCTCTATTTTTTTATCATTTCATGTATGCTGCTCAATCAAGCCTTTAAATTGCCCGCCGGGGATAAATGGAGTTTTGTGAATTGAATGTGTGTCCCTAACAAACACCCTATACTGTATATTATGACTCCACTGTAGAGTGAGTAAACACGGTATTTCCTGCAGAAAGTAGGAATGAATGCTGGAATGCTGAAAGACGCAAAGTATGAAGCAACATGGAAAAGATGGGCAAAATTGGACACAGCGTTGAGTAAAAAAACAAAAACTCCACCTTGTTTTCATGCGTTTTAAACCTTAACTGCTCTTAACCAATGAGAGTCAAAGACAGGAATGTTTTAACAAATGCTTTTTTTATTTTTATTTTTATTCTCACACTACTATTATTTGCGTGTTGACATCACAGGCAGTGATACGTCTTCATACTGTGTTTCGGTTTAGTGCATCACAAATTCGCGTTGAAGCGGAGCTCCGCGTTAGAAAAGGGGAAAAAAAAAGGCCACAGGCTGGCGCGTCTGCGTGCAGCAGTCCGGGTGGGGATGGCTATTGACCCAAAAAAAGCTGAGCGCTGACTCTGGCACATGTAACATCGGTTGCACTTGTGAAACCAGAATTGTGTTGAGGCCGTGGACCGCGATTGCTTCTGCCACACCTCCTTCCTCCCCCGGCGTGTGTAGTTTCCGGGACTGGCACTTCAACCTTAAAAAAAAAAAAAAACGAGACAGCATGGAAAACTGCAGGAGCGGCGTTTGGATGAGCAGGGTGAGGAGCCGATCGCTGCAGCGTGGGCGACATCGAACGTCGGTGCTGGATTAAGGCCACTTTGGAAGTCCGGGTGGTCCCGAGGCGGCCGCGGCTGCGCCGGCTTGTGTCGTGCGGCCGGGCTCTTTCCTAGCAAATTGAACTAATGAGCGTCACACTCAGGCACTGAGAGGCTCCCGCGTGTCGCACCTCCTCGCCGCGAGAGAGCACACGGATGCGGTCCTGCTTGTGCTGCGGAGCCTGCGGCGGCGGCGTTGCTGCTGCCTCTCTGCGCCTTCGAAAGCCTCCCCTCTCCTCCGCAAACATAGAACGCCGTTAAGTGGAAATGTGCTCAGTCGTCTCCCTTGTCGGCCGCTTTCTTCGCCTCGCTGTCCGGCTTCCTGTCGGCGGAGCTGGACTCGCCTCCTCCGGCGTTCCGATTGCGGCTCCTGGCGCCCGGCTGGTACAGCTGAATCGCCGGCCGGTCCTGGCGCAAAAAAAAACCAAAAAACAATAACACGTTAGCTTCTGGAGGTTAACCGCGAGGAACGGCGCGAGGACCCGAGAGGGCGGAGTGGTTACTTTATTGCGCAGCCGCTCTCTTTTGATGCTTTCCTCCTTCTTGCTGTCTTTGGCCGGCCTCTCCGGCCTCTCGCCGAGGGCGAAGTCCGACGCGCCGTCGCCTTTCTTCTTCTCCGCGGCGCGCTCCCGGTCCTTTTTGACCTCCTCCTCCCGCTTCCTGCTGGTGTTCTCCCCGTCCTGCCGCTCCCTGCGCCGCCGCCGGTCCTCGTCCTGCCGCCGGAGGCGCTCCTTCTCCCTCTGCCGCCGCTCCTTCTCCCGCTCGCGCTCCCTGTCCCGGTCCGGGTCGCGCTCCCGGAACTCCTTCCGCCCGTCCTCGTCCGCTCTGCGTCGAGCACAAAAACCGGGTTCAAACATCCTTTTCAAAAAGGGTTAAGGTCTGAAAAGAAAGAGCCTGCGGGGACTCACTTCCTCCCGCGATCCTCCTTATTCTCAGCGTTCTGGCGTCTCCTCTGATCGCCGCTTCCCAGGGATCTGTCCTCTTTGTGCGGCCTTTCCGGTTTCTTGGCCTTCTCCTTGGGTTTCTCGGGCTCGGCATCGTCTCCTCTGTCCGGCTTCTTCAGGAGCTGCGCAGCGGAAAAATCAATTTAAGATCATTTTATAGTGGGTGGGAACAGCAGGGGATTAAACAGGCGTTAAAACGGCTTCTTACCACTGCAGCACATACTTTGATTTTTGGCTCTTCTTTAACTTGGTCCTTGTCCTTCTCCAGCGGTTTGTCGAGTCTCTTCATCTTCTCGGCGCCTTTGCGCTTCCTCCGCTCCTCCTCGCGCCACTTCCGGCGCTCCTCGTCGCGCAGGCGCTTCCGCTCAATTTCCCTCCGCCGCCGCTCCTCTTTCTTTTCCTCCCGGATTCTCTGAACACCAATTAACCCGAGACATGAGCCCAGCTTTCATCGCGCGAGTCGCCGCAGCCACAATCACACTCCCACGCCACATTTACCTGTTTATTCTTGAGGAAGTCCAGCAGAGGGGTTGTTTTCTTAGCTATGACACGGAAAAGTTTTGTTTTGTTTAGTTTAACGGAATGCTGGTTTATCTCTCGAGCAACGGGCATCTTTCGGGCGGCACTCTGACTGCATATATACACACCGACAAGTTCTTTTGACTTTGCCTCAATCTCTTCCAGCAGGGTCTCAGGCGTGGACGTGAATTTTTCGTCATCTCCATTGTAGTAATCCAGGAACTTCTTGTAATCGGGATCTGGAAGAACACACAATGTAAAGCATGCAAAGATACAGACGGGTTGACGTTTCTGACTGATGTTGTGGTTTCTTCCTGGCTTTAAATTCTGTGTAAAACAAATCAAAAATAACTAAAAAAAAAACAGACGCTCTTAGGAGAGGCCCTCAATGTGCAAGTGAAGAGTTGCAGGACAAAATTCAGATATTTGTGCGTGAACATTATTATTCCAGGATTTTAGGGTTCCTTTCTCCATTTTTATATTCCCCAGTATGGGAGGGAATTAATGCAGCATCAAACTGCTGTTCAAACTCAATATCCACTTGGACATTATCGTGTTATGTTGCAAGACACACACACTCACACAAAATGACACCTATCCTTTAACATGAGCTATTTTTTTGTCATGCATTGAGGAAAAAACTGAAAGTAAGGAAAAATGTCCTGCCATAAACACACCTTCCTAACGAGGCATGTCATGCGTTATTCTAGTTTCACCTTCGGCGATTGTTCCACATTTCGCGTCCTTTTTCTTGCTCCTCTTCTTGGCCGTCTTCTGAAAGGGCGCAAATTCGACGATGGCGGGATACTCCTGGCCTGCGGAGAGACAGACGCGGGGACGGGCGTCAGAAGCCGCGCGCCGGATGGAAACTCTCGGAGCTCGTCGCGTCACGCCGCTCGTACCTCTGCTGTCGATGAACACGTAGCCATCAAACCGGTCCCTGAAAAGAACTATGTCCTCCTGGTTCCTGAAGTTGATGTAGGCCCTCGCGAACAGGTGAGGGTAGAGGCTGCGGGGGAAACAGAATAATCACGTTAAGTAAAAAAAAAAAAAGAAGAAGATATATTTAGATTGGCTGTCATTATTCATGAGGAGATGCAGGTTCACCTGGTGTCACTGGAGAAAAACTCCAGGTAGTCAACCTCTGGGAGCGGCTGCAGCTGCTCCTCAAGCTCCTCCTTGGTCAGACCCGGCGGCAATCGCCTGATCACAATCTGGGGGGATCGTTTTGGATTCATCACAATTAATTTAGCGCTCGACTGGCACTGCTGCGACTTGAATGTGGGGGGAATGTGTCTGCTGGCGCATGCAATTAATCGCCTGGTGAGGCATCAATGTGCAGCAGTCGTCTTACTGTTACTCTATTAGTCATAAACCGGGAGATGAGACTAAGAGGAAATAAACGGGTCGAAAGGCCGACTTACAGAGTGAAAAATTAAAGTAAAGTTTAATTTGGCGCTTGTTTCCCAAAGCTACAAGCAAACCGCGGCTAGCTAGCTAGCGTAGCCTGACCGACAACTTTTACCTTTGTCATGGCCTCCTTCTTTTCCTTGGACTTCTCCGTTTTCTCCCCGTCCTCGCACTTGATTTCCATCCTCTTGTCCTTGGGTCGAGTGTTTTCCTTGTCTTCCTTCATCGTTCGACAGCTACTTCGGCCCCGCGACAGGATTTCATGTCACTCCTCAGACTGGCAACTTAGCCGGCTGCTGCTAGCGAAAGCGTTAAACTTCCCCTCTCGAGCCCCCCCCCTCCACCGCCCCACGACCGCAGTTCCGCAAAACCACCACAGGGTGGCGCTGGGGTTTCCAAAACAAACAAACAAACGTCTATTGTGAATTTCCAATTTATCGTTGTTTTTTCCCTCCGATTTATTTGAAGTCATTTTCCAAGGTGCGCAGTAAATATCTCATCAATAAAGCGATATTTCCTCTATGTTTTGCCCGTTTGAAAGCAATGACCTCAAATCAGTAGGGCTTCCGTTTTCCAGAGGCCCATCAAAGTAAAAGCGTGAGGGTTTAGGAGAGCGTTGATTTTTATTTTTATTTATTTTTATATTATTATTTTTTCCATAATTTTAATGTGTAGTTTAGATCTAAATTATCTGAGAAAGGAAGCGTGCTAAATGAGCTAAAATGGTTGAAAATGATCAAATGAATGCTAACATTATCCCTATAGAAATTACCGTATGGCGACGATGCTCTTCTTTTGAAATACAAGACGAACATTTTTACTTCCGCTAGCGGAAGGTCGCGAAGACGGTCGCCATCTTGTTAGCATTGTTAGCATAATAAACAGTCGGTGTTGGTCACAGGGGCAACTCGGCCGTCGTTCTACGCTGCTCTACAGCCGACCGGCAGCGCACCGCCGCAGCCATGTGGTATGAAATACTGCCCGGCTTCGCCATCATGACCGCGTGCATGATCCTCCCGGGCATCGCCACCGCACAGATCCACAAGTTCACCAACGGCGGAAAGGTGAGGCGGGTGCCGCTAACCGCTAGCACGTCCGCGGCTACGCTGACGTGCTAGCGGTTAAGCGTGCCACCATTTGAGCCGGCTGCCTTTGGGGCTGCTTCTCCTAACGCTCCGTGCTTCTCCCCGCGCAGGAAAAGAGAATCGCCCGGGTCCCGTGGCACTGGTACCTGATGGAGAGGGACAAGCGGGTGTCAGGAACCGGACAGTACTTCGACTCCAAGGTCAGAGTTCGTGCGCCGGCGGCAGGCGATGCATATCTGACCCATTCAAATGGATCTTTCCCACCGTGCATCAAGCCGCTGACAGTCCAGTCCAGTATTAAACCACACCTGATGGCATAAATAAATGATCCAGGTTCCAGGTTGGACCTCCACCATGCTATTTGTGCACAAGTATTCGATAAGGGGCTACTACACAGACCTATTAAATGCCTCAGATTTCCTCGCCTAAGTCTTAACTTTTTTCCTAAAGTTTCTTTCTTTATAGTTAAGCAGCTGTGTAAATGCTAAGCAAATGTAGGCGCCAGAGATCACGCAGTCGCAGCATTGCGTGTCGGTGCCACTGTGCAGGGAGTCCAAAGGTGAAAACGATGTGATCTGATGTTGAATTATTGTTAATAACCTCCAGTTGACGTGTGTGCTTATGGAAAGCAGAGTGAGAAAGGCGTCAGGAACTATGTGAGAAACATCCACAGCCGACGGTGCCCTGATGGTGCCTCCTAGTTTTGCATTTATGCGGTGAATTACTGTTCAGTTATCGGCCGGCAGTTGAGCGGTTTCATCTTATTCTAATGCAAGAAATTATATTTTGCATATAAGCAGTCGGTCACTCTGAGACAGCCGATGCAAAACGGCACCAGTCTCAAATATTTCCTCACCTTTTTTTTTTTTCAATTCAGTGATAATTCAACATTGCTCACAATAATTAAACACACCGGCATTATCTCATAGCAGACTGAATAAAAGCATCAGCTTTCTGCAATGAAGAAAATGAACACAGCTAAGCTAAAAAAATAAAAATAATGTGCTCTTCTGCTCCACAGGGACTTGAGAACATCCACTGAAGAGAAGACTCTGGAAGACCCTCGGGAGAAGAAAGTTCTTTGTTGTTCATTAAAGATTCTATTTAACATTATGCAGTTTTGTCTGTCTTTTCATGCACTTGTGTCCATTTTGGCAGTTTAAATGCTCAAACGTCGATTTTTTTCCACCCGCTAAAGACTTGTGGTTTATTCAGTGCTGCTTTACAGCTGTTGAGTTTTAGCAGGCGTTTTGCTGGCTAACTACTAACTACACTTTAAGCTGCAGGCGCCAGTCAACTGTCAATGCTCAGCTTTTGAAGGACACACTCTTTTTCAAATTTTAATTTGAGCCATTTATAACCCAAAACAAAAATTCTTTGATTGCTCCATCACCATGGTAACCGTGCTTTGATACTGAATGTCACGCGGCTGAGACACAAAAGCAAAAAAGATTTTCTGCTGTTTAGTCTTTTAAAAATGTTCCACTTTCTTAAGCTCTGTGGGCATTTATGCTTCATTTGAACATGTTTTTTTCTCTTTCTTCACTGCTTCGGCAATTCGGCATTCACATAGTTTCATTTTATGCTCACGGTCATCCTGGTCCAAGTCAAATTTAGTCAAAATGCCACCAGTTTGTCTTTGTGGTTGCTCCTTTTGAGCTATATTGAGGTTTCAACATGCCACAGCACACATAATTGAACACTTAGCTTTCAAATGCTTATTTCAATAAAATCACCCCAAATCTGCTAATCTGACACGTTAATTGTATTGGTAGCAAAGCTAAATTGGCATAAACACATGACTGCATGTTTTGAAAGAGTTCCTAGTGGTTGCTAAGTAAAATCAGAGAAGCAGAAAAAATGCAAGAGAAAATTACTTGTTTTAGTTCATACAATTTTTGCATTGTAGTTGGTAAATACATTTTTTAGTCCCTCATACAATCTAATTAAGTGCTGAAATAACATGGCTGACCAGGTCATGACTCACGATGAGCCACGTGGACAGTTTTAGGTTGGGGGGTTAAAACCCAGAGCCACTCCTTCACCTGAATGCAGAGCTGCGGACCTTGAAGGAAATGTGAAAACAAACAAACAAAAAAAAAAACGAAAAACGACTTGGACCAAAATTTATTCACAATTTCAAGATCACATGCTCAAATTACAGAGGGACAGGAAGGAACCCACTCTCAGGCGTTACAGCGAATCATTTCATACGAACTGAACCGGCATTGAAACACAACCGACGAGAGCAAAACTAGAAGAAAAAAAAGCAATAAGAAAAAAAAAACTGGCTGTGATGTTCACTTCTCCTCCTTGCCTTTGGTCTTCCTGTACACCATCTCCCTGAAGCTGGACAGGATCTTGCTCTCCCTCTTCCTCCTCTCCTCCTGGTTGAAGGAGGCCAGAGCTCTCTTTTCGTCGGCACTGTAGATCTGGTTCTCCTTTCTCAGACGCACGGCCTCCATGCGACGGTGTCTGCGGGGGTTGCGTTTCAGTCATTAGTCTCGCGGAAAAAGAACAATCTGCCTCTATGCTAGAAACGTGCCGACAACTTTAAAACCGGGGTCTTATCGCGAGCTTCGCCTACCTGCTGCCGCTCATCACGTAGCCGGACTTCTCGAAGTTTGCGATCTCGTCGCTGGTGAGACCGATCTCTCCTCTTCTCGGGATACGTTTCCCTGCCTTCACGTACTCCGCCATGGCGGCGCCTTCACCTGGCAGCAGCGCGTGGCCGAAGCTGGGGGAGGACAAAATGAGAACGTTTTTTTTTTTTTAAAAAAAAGACAGTCGCCAAAAAATGTTGAGCAAATTAAAACTGTGTCCGAAATCGGTCAAAAAGACTGAAATGAGTGGGGCCTGCAGAGCATGAAGGAAATATACACAATTTGATTAGTAGTTTTAGCAGTCTGTCATAATGAGTGACGCAAATACAGATTGTGATAAAATAGTACGGTGACGTCTACAATATTATTTGTTTAATTAGATTTGTGGCATTATTGCCGGTCAGCTTCTCAAGCTGCAACTCGAGGTAGTTTTATCAGGTGATCTGCAAATGGTCGTCTTGTTTGCTCTATAAACGGTTTAAAAATATGCACTGTTACGTTTTCAATCTTAGTTTGTGCATTACTGTGTTACTGCCTCCAGGAACTGCAACTGATATTCAAAATTGTTTCGGCTTTAAGGATAAAACAATCACCCAAAACTGTGTACAAACTTGCAGGATTTTGTTAACTTTCTCAGGCTGATGGTTACCAATATGCGAGTATTATTCGCACAAGAGAAAGTCCGGCGTCTTGGAATCGCTAACTAAAGTTCTGTGCTGATATTTTGATCTTAAAGATTCAAAAAAAGAAAAAAATGTCGATGATGTGTATAAAAATCCAACTGCCGGAGCTAAAGGACGGATGCACTCACTCCAGGGGCCGGTCGTCCTGCGACATGTGGGTGAGCGGAGCTTCGGGCCCCACCATGTGCTCGTCGATGCAGGTTTTCTCCACCCACATGACCGTGCTGGGGTCCTCCTCCTCCTCCTCCTCCTCCTCCTCCTCTTCTTCCTCAGACCCTTCGCTGCTGGAGTCACTCATCTCCTTGTGGCTCTTCTTCGCCTTCTTCTTCTTGGATTTCTTGGACCTGAGAGAGGAGAAAAGAAAAAGGTTAATCACCCGTACAAAGGAAAAGGATGCGCGGGGTTCATATTGGAGCTTACTTTTTGCTCTTCTTTTTCTTCTTCTTCTTCTTTATTTCTTCCTCTGAAAGACCAGCAGCATAACACTTAACACTTGTTACAAAAAAAAAAAAAGAAAGCAGACAAAAACTGAGCTTGTTGCGGAATCGAACGTCTCTCACCATCTGAATCGGACTCCAAGTCGCTGTCCTCCGAGTGCTTCTTGTTCTTCCTCTTCTTGGATTTCTTCTTCTTCTTTTTCTTCTTCTTCTCTTCTGCAAACAAGAGCAGGGATCAGCCTGTTTATTCCGAATGATCAGGGCATCCCCAAAACAAAAACAAAAAAAAGCACCCGACTGTACCTTCCGAGTCTGATTCCGAACTGCTGTTTTTCCCGGCGTCTTCGACCGGCGTGAACTCGTCGGAGCTGGTGGAGGCAGAGAGGTGCCATATTACTTCTTTTTTTTTTTTTTTTTTTACGTTTTATTAGAGTACAGCAGCGATGGGAAAAGTCTGCATGCTAAAGTCTGCATGTGATAGAGACCCCCCCTCTCTTCCACTTACTCTGGCTCCTTCACTCTGGGCGAATATCCCCACACCTCAGGACAGCCCAACTCCCCGATCCGCTCCCTCTCCTGCAGGCGTCTGTAAACACACAGTCAATAATTGTGGTGCAAAAACATACACTTTTGAAAAGCAATAATGTTTAGAGGAAGAGAAGCTCGGATAGCAACAGAGCCCGTTGGTGTTCGTGTTGTTTAGTACCTGGCGATGAAGGCCTCCTGCCTCTGCCTCTGAGCGTCGTCCCTCTGCTGCTCGTAGTAATACTCATCCCTGAAGCCGCCGTGCTTCCCGGGCGCGTCCCGCTGCTCGGACCAGTGGCCGTGGCTCTGGCCGCCGCCGCCGCCGCCGCTGTTGCCGTGCCGCTCCCTGGACCGCGAGCGGCTGCGGCGCGGGCTCCCGATGCGGATGCGCTTGAGGTTCCTCGCCTCCCGGAAGCGGCGCTCGCGCTCCTCCCGCTCCCGCTCCCTGTTGCGGGGCTTCGGCAGCTTGGGCCCGAAGCTGTCCGGGGACAAGCTGCGGTCGTCGCTGCGGCTCCGGGAGCGCGTTCGGGGTCTGCGGGCTCGGGGGCTCCGCATCGGCGCGTCGCCGTCGGAACTTGACCGGTCGGACAGCGGCATAGCAACCGACTACCCGCACTATAACCGTTTATTATGTTATTTTCCCCGCGGAACAACGATGAAACGCTGGGGAATGTCGAGCGAACCCACCCGGGCTACGTCTATTTCGCAGTGCGACAGCGGAGCGTATCAAAACAGGAAGTGAGTCCGTCCACGAAAAGAAACCCCACACGTGTGTGGTTCCGTTTGAAATTTATTTTTGTTATTCATCTAAATTTTTTATAATTCCATTATTTTTAATGCGTGATAAATTTGGGTGGGGCCACTAAGAAGTTTAAACGTCATCTTTTATAACGATACAGCTACTTTTTTTTTTACGCTGTTGTGGCACTTAAATTAGGTGACACGAGCGCGCCGATGGAAAGACGTAGGGGAAGAAAGAAGTCGGAGCCCGCTGTGGCGGTGAAGTTTGGAAGCCAAATTTGGGCGAAATTGGGGGCTCGTTCGTATTATTTAGCAGAGGAAAGGGCGAGGGAGCGCGAACCGGTGCTCGAAAATACGATGAAGCGGCACGAAGTCGGGGCAGACTGCGGGAGGCGACGGGGACAAGACATCCCAGGCGGGAGAGTCGCTGGTGAGCAGCAAGAGTCCTTCAGTGGGACGTCGACGTCGGATGTTTCCTGCCGGAACGGTAATTTCGCTCCCTGCGGCCCGCTGCTACACACACACACACACACACACACACACACACACACACACACACACACACACACACACACACACACACACACACGTTAAAACATATAATTGATGTTTCATCCGTGTCAATGTTTGCAAATATGCCACCTATAATTTTAATGAAAGGAACGGTTCATGATGATGGAGGCAAAAA
>CAAKHG010039410.1:0-12230 GCA_901007715.1 Dactylopterus volitans | reverse complement strand
GGCTTTTTTTTTTTTTTTTTGTGAGGCTGTGAATGCAGTGTGTGTTTGTGCTCCAGGGCGTCTGTGTTTGTAACAACCATTTTTGGGTTGTAGGCATCTGAGGTGAAGCCATTTAGGCCCATTCACACTTCTTCATAGGGGGAGCGTATTTTATTCCTCAAGGTTACATCTTAAGTCTTGAAGCTGAATTCTGTAATGTTTTTCGGTTGTTGTATGATATCATTTTAATTGCGTGATTTTGGTTGACTGCTAATTTGCCAATAATATTGATAAAGAAATGGCCTAAATGGGCGCAGCAAAAGCAGCACGAGATGCGGGAATGACAACTGAGAGTGTGAATTTCTTAGTTTGAAACCGAGTACAGTCCAGCGATGACATGAACTTAATAGAGTTAAGTATGGAAGATAAATTCCGTTTGCGCTGGCGTCGGAGCTGGGAATGACGTCACTCCCGAGTTGCAACAACTCGTAAAACCGAGATGGAAGCCTGCAGGAAGGTCTCTGTTGTGTGTGTCCAAAAAACATGAGAGAACAGAGGTGCAGAATGCAGATTTGTCTTGTGAGCAGGTTTTTCAGTGGACGTAGCTACCGTGAGGTGGACTTTTCGAGGACATGGGTTTTGTGCTCAGACCCCGCCGTCTGGGCGCTTTGCAACCCAAGACGACCACATTTGGATGAGAGGGCGGAGAGACGCGAGGAGCGGCTCTGCCTGTGGCACACAAGACGGGTCGCCATGGTAGCAAACTTGGCAGTTGGATGTGTATCCAAGGACATCACGTTGCACTGAAGAAGACTTGAAGCTAGAGTTTCAGAGCGTAAATTCATTACGATGTTTATCGAGGAATTGAAGCGAGTGAGTCGTTCCCTCGTAGATGCCTGCACAAGCAGGCGCCTTTTTGACGACGTACAAAGATTTTCATTTGTGTTACAATATACATATTTATGTTACATTACCAAGAAGGTTATTATTTCAGATGATACAAAATCTTTCGGATTTTTATGAAAGCTGGTGGAAGGGTGGACGATGGGCTGAGGGAGGGTTCCGTGTAGTCGCCGGCCGTCCCTAACGACGCCGTCAAGAACCTTTTTATAAGTTCTGCGTCGGGGTTGAGCGCGATCCGTGCCGTTCTCCGCCGAAACTCCGGGCGCGGGGAATGGGGGTTGGAGTACTGACCAACCGCGGCATTCGTCGACTGTTTAGCTTTTTAAGCTGCTCAGTTCGCTACATAGTGGGTTGCTGAATGACTCCGACACGAGCACTTTGCAGGAGAAACAGCTACTTACCGGCGATGACGCGCTAAAAGCCGACCAATCACAGCCCTTCTCTGAGACTTTTTTCGGCAGCTGCTGACGTGTTTCCAAAGTTGCGCACATATTTGTAATGTCAGTATATTTTCAAAAATCAAACAGGCCGTGTGTCTCGGTCGCGGCGCGCGAGTCTGAGGGCGCTCAGCCGGCTGGCAGAGGCAATCGCTCTCACTTCTGTCCGCTTGCGTGACAGAGCAGATTCGTCTTCGGGCCCCGCAGTCTCAGCTTTGTCAGTCGCCTGCAAAGTGGAGCTGACAGCCGGGCCTCCTCTCAGGCCTGACCACTCCCAACCCAAACACCATCCATCCCATGCTGTTACACGTCGCCCAGGGAGACGGTAGGAGGCTGGGAAGAGGATAGAACAAGGGAGGAAGAAGGGAGGAAATGTTTTGTTTTGTTTTTTTTCTTTCGGGTGGGGACGTTTAAATCAATCACCGGCAAGTTAAGACGTGTTTAAGCGTGATTACCATAAATAATGGGCTTCAGAGAGGGAGACGAGGGGAGACGCGAGCAATCAATCCAGGCTTTATGAGATCTTAACAGTCTTGACAACAGCAGCGCTATTCCCATGTATCCCACATAATCCGACACGTATTAGAGATGCGCCGGTATAGAAAAGCAAAAGCAAACATGGGGCGGGGGGACTTGCGAAATATAATTTTCAAAACCCAAGATGAAGACGTAAAACTGTAGACTACAGAGCAGAGTTCTCTCTTATTTGATTTCGGCACATTTTACGGAACCCATCACGCCAGATATCAGAGTTAAACTGAAGTTCAGAATTTCAAAACTAGGCTGTTTTGTTTGACAGACCCACGCAGCACAGTGATATATATATATTTTTTTATTCTTTATTTATTTTTTTTATTTTTTTTGCTGCAAGGTCCCACAACTCAACTCTGGCTTCCACATAAACAGACTCGTGAAAGGATCAGTGCCTTAATCTCCCTGCAAGTAATGCTGACAAATTGTGCTGCCTCACTGCAGGGGGACACGTCGGCTTTTTAAAGATCTGTTTTTAAAAAAAAAAAAAAAAAAAGCAGAAGAAGAAGAAGGGGGGAAGCTTGCAAAAGTGCCCCAAAATCTGTGCAATATCATCACTTTCACCGCGTTCGCTGCGGTTGTGCTGAAGATTCAGTTATGTGGCTGTTGTCGAGAGAATCGAGGCTTTTCAGGATTACGCCTGAGGTGGGTTTTTTTTTTTTTTTGAAGGGCAAACCAAAATTGAAATCTGTTGCAAGTTTTTTTTTTTATTATTATTTTATTAAATGTAAATGATTGCAAACCTTTCAGAAAAAGCAATGACCTTAATGTATCCCTCCAGAATTTCATGCAGCATAAAATGCCTGATTCCACAGCAGCTTCTCTACTATTGTATATTGAAGTGGGACTGATATATACATTAAAGTATTTTTGCAAAAACAACTAAAGCATCTTCAGTCACACTTCTATATATATGGTATATTTTGTAGCCATCAACATAAAGAAAACACCTCCCTCCAACGAGCATTTTAAGTCACCACATCAGGATGAATCACAACATTTCTCAGAAAATGCGTGTTATTCTCATGCAAAGCTTTTAGCGGTAATTTAGTTCAATTGCGACTTGATGTGATGGTGACATTTTTGTGTAATAAGAACGCTAGAATTAGAACAGAGTGGGCGGACAGCATCCTGCGGTTCAGAGGGAGGTACCATGCAGCGTGCAAAGGTTGTGTTTGAAATGCATTGTCTCGTATGTTCTTTGTTTTTGCATTATTAAATTAGGGCAACAGTTAATGAGGGGAATACTGGAAATGCCCCGTTTCGCACGTCAGGGTCTTGTTTGATTGACATTCGCGTGCAGTTGAGAACAGAAGCAATGCGAGTAGATGCAATAAAAAAAAAAATCACGCCAGCACGGATTTTGAAAAAGAAGCGACCACCTTTGCCGGAGGCAGTTTAGTTTGCAAAACAAAAATATTTTTAAAACACATCAGATACACAGCAATCATGCTCACCTGTCTCAGCTCCGTAAATTTCATCGCGGTTCAGTAGATTAACGAGTTAAAGAATAATTGAGATTGCCCTAACTACATACCAGGAAGTCCAGTAAAAGTATATTGCGCATCCCCTGTGTATCCGCATTATTCCACATCCCCTCGTCCACATCATCCTCTGAATTCCACATGGCTGCCTCCTCATGTTCAGTTGGGTTATCGCCATGGCAACAAATGATTTTTTTTTTTTTTAAACTCAATTGGTTCTGATCTTGAGCTGTCTGGACCACCGACAAGAGGGCAGAGGCTGGAGCTCCCTGGACAGTGGATGAGATGTATCTCCACCGACCCCACCTGCCTCCTCCGTCAGCCTGGTTCAGACCTTCAGAGCTTCCCAGTTTTTCCTAACGTATATATATATATATATACACACACACACACACACACACACACACACACACACACACACACACACACACACACACACACCACTTTGGTCTTCACATTCCCCACTAATCAGTAGAACATACTCGGTGTGTTCTGTTCTTTCTTTGCACACATGAGCACTTCAAGCAGTTGGTCGATTCTAAGAAACCTGAATCGCTCGTTTCTTCTTTTTTTTCCCCGTACCTGTATTGATTCCCGCATGCTCCTGTTCCTCTACACTTATAGGACACGCGGTCGTCCTGTAATCGTGTCTATACAAGTGTGACTCACCCTTGACATACATTCATTATTAGTCGGTACGAACGCGCACAGCGGCAGCATGCTAGCAATGCCTTGTGCAGGCTTTGATTTGCTTTATATATCTATATATATATATATAATCTCATTTATGCAGTTGGATAATGGAAGAATGTTGCTTTGAATTCATACAAAGCTAAGGGTGGCCAACATGAGACCTTGTACAATATAAGTATCTCTCCAGGTTTCTGGAGTAATTGTTGCTGTAGAACAAAGGACCAGCTTCTGCTTTGGTTCCCCCTCATAAAGCACACGTACGCTATCTATATTTGTGCTATGACACAGTGTGAGACAAGAAAACTCCTTTTTCTGTAACAATACCCGTTTTATCACAGTAGCTTGATTCTTGATAGATGGAGGAGATAATCACCATCTGCTGCCTCTGACATCTCACCATGAATACATCATCACGGTTCTCCTCCAGACATCTCTGATGATTTCAAACACAAATGTTTCATGTCAGTCCTCCAGTCCAGACCTCACTTAGTACAAATCAGCGAGCCTATTGCAGCATCTGACAATCTGGCCTCTCAATAACTCAGAGGCTGCCTTCTTCACCCAGCCCAGCTTGGACTTCAGCTGCTGGTGCGAGAAACTGGCGACAAGAACCAGGTCCTGAACCGGCACATGTGGTTTGGTACTGGGCCTTGGTCAGACCCGAGTGTGACCAAAAATAACGGGGGAAGTACGCTGCAGCTGTCTGCTGTCGTGTCCATTAATGTAAGAAAATTCAGCAGTTTTTGTTATTGCATTATTTAATTTTAGGTTACTCATTACCACCAATGTACAGTAACATATTACTCCCAACATCCACTAGCACTTATGGGAAGTTAGACGACAGACGGCACCTAACAGGATTTTCACGCACGCTCAAGATTAAATTTTCTCCCGCTTCCATTTAAAGGGTCCTTTGCAGCTCATGTAAAAGGGACTCGGTAAACACACGAGTTTTTCCCCGTTGCCGGTGATGCTTTTATCTCGGGTTTTGCCCATATCCAGTCTTCACTGCCCGTAGAATTAAGTAACCGTAACACGCTAGGTGTGTTCTGTTCTTTGTCGGAACACGGGAGCACTTCAAGCACTTGGTCGATTCTCAGGAATCTGGACCACTTGTGCTTTTTTTTTTTTTTCCCCTCTATTGATCCTCACGTGCTCCTGTTCCTGTACGCTCATAGGACACGCAGTCGTCCCGTAATTGTGTCTGCACCCACGCTCACCCGGAGCAACGTCCCGGCATCTTTAAAACTCGCGGACAAGTTTTAAACGGGCGCAGACAGTATAAAGCCTCAGCCTCGTAATAATGAATCGGCTAATTATTATTATATACCTGCACCAAAACTCTTTTTCACAGAGGTCTCAGGTGTTTGGAGACGGGAGCCCCATGGTGCTGCTGTAAATCCAACCCCGAATATGCTCCGTTTCTAATTGGAAATTGCATTTTGTCTAATTTGTGCCTCTAATCAAATCCTCTGGGAGGATGAGAAGTCAAGAGATGGATGAAGAGGGAGGGAACAAGGCTGAACGTGGGAGGAGGTAATTGGACAGAAGCAGGGTTTATGAAATTTGCTACTGGCTGGTGTGTGTGTGTGTGTGTCTGTGTGTGTGTTTGTATAGAGTTATAGGAAGATGCAGATTGGTGCATGCGCCGGTGTTTGACTAAGCATGAGCATACGTGAAAGGGCTCGATTGTGTCAGCATATGATTGCGCACGCATTTTGGTTTTTTGGGAGATAATGCTGTCAGCCGCGGCAAATGAAGTTGTCAAGAGCCAGACTACTTCATCTTATGGACTTAGCAGCGAAGCGATAACTCTGACACACACACTCCATTTGACTGTCATTTCTACGTTTTTCCGCATTCTATTCACAGCTCACGCTTCTCATAATCACGCCACCTCTGTGGTATTTGCCTATCTGCTTTCACAGATGCTCTGCACTGCCTCATAGGGCAAATGGAAATGCCCGGAATAAGTCGGGACTGGACGTTGCAGAGACTTTGGCCTGTCCAAGCTCAGTTCAGAGTCTGTAAGATGGCAGATGTGTGAAAACTGACAGCGAGCAAGCGGAAGTGTTGATGTCTTTGCTCTGGTGAAACAATCATCCGAGGGTTGGGAGGACGGGTCGTTTATAAAAGATGCCAATTAGAATGTGCAACTGCAGAGGTGGTGGGGGCCGACGCTGGAATCATCACATAAAAGTCAAACAACAGACAGACACTCGGGTGTTTATGACCAAATTAGGAACCAGCCACATGACGCGCTGCATCGTTTGTACTCCCAGTATTTGAGAATGCATCTGACACATAATGACGATACACGGTTATGTGCTAAATGTATGACGGAGCAACTCTGGACAATGTCTGGACCTGATTTTCTGTACATTCGTGTGAGGAAACAGCTTTGTTTGGATAAACCCTTCCCACTCTTTACCTGCCTTACTCTAATTGGATGGGCGGAGCCCCCGAGCCTTTATCAGCAGCTAACCTCTGGCATATTCTGCCCTTCAGCAACAACTAACCAAACCCTGCTTTGTAAAAATCCATTAAGTCTGCATTATATTTGACCTTCTGTTGTCAAATTGTCACAGAAGAGGTGTTGATCATTGTGCTTTTAGAGGTGGAGGAAATCTTAAACCCCCAAATCCTGCTGAGAACTTGTCATTTGACGTGTCCAATCTAGATCTGCCGGTCCATACCCATCCTGACCTTCTGGGTACAAGGAGGTGGCATCACAGCCAAGTGCTTGGTGATCAGTCCTGTGCTATCAGCTTTGTGAGTCGTTATCTGCAAGCGGTCCCCGTCGCAACAGAAGTGGAGAATAGTTGTGGTCGTGGACCTCAATCCGTCCAATGCATCCCGGCCAAGACAAAATTATCAGAAGGTTCTCCCAAGTTCAGATTGGCAGTTACATTGATACAAGAGAAAACATAAGCGATGATCCAGAACCTCTTTATAGTCCAAAGGGATTTCTCCTGAAATCAAATATGACTCATGTGTTTGAGGGGTGGCTGTAGACAACCCCCACCCACCCTTCACCGGTCTCAGCCTACCTGGATTGGTGGATCTGCTGTGTCTGTATCAGCAGCCAGCTCACCTCTGAACTAGTGTTTGAACTGAGTCTAAGACATGAGAGCTTCTCTTGGTTTCACTGCGTTTTGTTTTTGTTTTTTTTGTTTTTTGCTGCTTAGTTAGATTATTCATTTGTAGAGTCAATTTCTTTCCTGTAAGTTATTTCTTGATTCCTAGATTTATGGTCATTGGATGAAATTACCTGTAGAATTTACTTTTTTGTTGCCTATCATTCCAATCCGGAACCAGTATATCTAGATTAATAATCTTCCCCATCTGCTGTCAGACAAACAGTTCAGCTGCCATCTGCCATGAAATAAATGAAATCAGCAGCCGGTGCTTCCCTGTCCGAGCCAGCATGCCACTGAATTGAGGAAATGACTGAAACCAGACTCGTAATCATAATGTCCTAATATTCCTCACTTAATGTGCGATGTGTCCAGATTTGGATTTGTGTGATTAATGGCAGTGGCAAACATTTAAGGCTGCTAAGATGATCTTGGTTTCAAAAGTTTTCGGGGCCTAGATCAGTTTTTAAATGTATCTTGCTCCCTTTGAATGTGTCTTTTGAATATGTTGCAATCAAATCCGCACAGCTTGGCTTCGCTTGCTGGGGCACTGAGAATTGTGTGGCCTAAAAACGGGATCTCGGGCCAGCAATTAAGAGGATTACGCGGCAAATTAAACCGGGGTAAGAGGTTGAGACTGCTGACGACTGGTAACTCCGAGCTGCGTCCTCCTGATTGCTTTTAGTCCCCCCACCCACCCGCCCATGTTAAACTTTGCACAAATCCCATCCAGCGCGTTTCATTTTGCAGTGATACCTTGTTTAGGTTTGAGTGTTTTGTTGCTTAGTTACTGCATTAGCCGCGTAAGCGGCGCCGTCTAATTTTATCATCTTTAATCTTGGAGCCTCATATTGGAAGTGGTCCTCCGCAGTTATTCTCTCGCTGCACAGCTACGCTGCCGCAGCTCAGGTGGAGTTTGTCGATTACAGACTGATTGAAAATTCCCTTCTGTGTTTTTTTTTTTTTTTTTTTCGCTTCGTGCTGGAAATTGACATGCTGAGTTGAGTTGATGAGCATGGGGAACTGGGCCTCCCTCACCTTTTTAATAATAGAGCTTTTCACTTTTGTTTTACATCTTTTATGTTATACTATTATCAATTTTTAGCCCCAGCAGCAGCAGCATGGCTCTCGGAATGATAATGGACTGTTTTGTTCCGGAGGCCGGTGGATTGTTATGACATTTTGAACTAATGTTTTTGGTCCCCGCAGAATGAGGCCCACTGAGTTCCCTGATTTTTTTTTTGTTTGTTTTGGTTTTTTTTGTCTGTAGCGCCACCATCAGGTCAAAAATGTTCACTTATTCCATCCAACGTCGTTCTGGATTAACAAAATGTTTTACATAGTCATTCATGGCACCCTGAGGGTGAATCCTGCTGACTTTCCGCCACCATTATGACACTAACATTTATGATTTTTGGTGTTATGCCTCAATAGCCACTGGATGGATTGCTGCTCAGCACTCCAGGTGAGGAGTAAAGACCTTGGCGATCCCTCCTCTGCTCTCATATCATCACTATCATGTCACTCTGCGCAAAGCTAATTGCATCTTGGATGTACTTTGCGTCGCAAACGAATATCAGCATGTTAGCTTTTCATTGTGAGCATATTGGCATCTAGGTCATAACAGTGCTGCTAGCATGGCTGCCAGCCCCTTAACTTGTTGACTTTATCATATTAGAATTGTAGCAATTATGGGTTAATTGCTTCCCCTGTTTCTTACACATAGCTCGCCCTGAGATAGAAATATTGAGAGTTAATAAAGATCGTGTGTTTTGGGGGTGATGGGTGGATGGAATTATTACCATCTAGTTATTAGCATGGCTGCCTACAGGCATTTAGTTAATTAACTTTGTGATTGGAAACTGCTGGATGGCACAGATGAAGACATGTAGGTACAGGCAAATGCATTCATATACGCGCAATCATACAACTAACTATGAGCATTTGCTTTCAATAAAAGGTGAAGTAAAGCATGTTAAAGACGCATGCACATCGGCGTGCAAGCAGGCTCACTTTCACAAGGTCCATAAGGACCTCGCCAGTCAGAATCTTTTTATACTCGTCAAAGGTCTTTAGTTTGGCTTAGTTTTTGGACGTTGTTGGTTCATGTGCCGCCCGTAATAACCCTGCCCCTCCACTGGCTCTCTTCCTCCTCTGATTTCGGAGGCGAGAGCGGCAATTATTGCCATATCTCCTCGAGTGATGACAACACGGGGAGAAGGAGATGAGTGTTCATCTTGATTAAGCGGATGATGAAGGATGCAAGAGTGAGAGAACATAAACGAAAACGGCGTTAAGCTTAATTAGAACATTTTGTCGCAGCTAAAGCGGTGTCACGGAAAGACGGCGTCTAGTTTAGTTTGATCCAAAAAAAACAAAAAACGATCGAAATAAAGATGAGTACGGTATAAGGACATGTGCAGGAAGAGAATTCTTTTCTTTCCTAATGAAATGGTTAGATGGAGCAATGTCACCTGAACGACATGGAAGGATCCGAGCTGCCGGCAGGAAATGAGGAAATTGTGGGGAGGTCAAACAGAAGGAGACGGTAGCATGGGATGGAGAGATGTTGGTTGGTAGAAGAGGAAATGGAAGGCAAAGAGGGTGGTGAGAGAGCGAGATATAGATAGAGAGAGAGAGGGAGAGAGAGGGAGAGAGAGGCTGACAGACAAACACAGACACACATACAAACACAGGCAAAGGTCACGCAGCCATCCACCGCCGCCCGACACTCAGACAAACTGGCGGTAAAATGCTCTATTTCCCATCCAAATTAAAGTGTCAGTTAATATTAATGTGGAAGTGAAAACTGTCAGCCACACAACACACACACACTCACACACACACACACAGGCACACGCACAGCAGTCATGCTCACAGACACAAACACAGAGTTTAGGCACTTGCCCGGTCAATTACTATCAGCCACTGGAGTCGGTGCACGCCGGTCACGATGGCATGTGCTGCGTGTGTGCGTGTGTGCTTTTGTGTGCTCGCGTGTGAGTGTGTGTCTTTTCTGAATCCGCGATCGGGCCTCGCGTCGCATGGAGGTTGCTCCTGAATGGAGACGTGGTTGCAGGAGGATGCACGCGAGCGCATGCTTGTGCAGATGTTCCTGTGCATTTTTTTTAATTTTTTTTTTTTATTTTTGTGGGCGGCTGCGTGTTTACGGCTGTGCTCAAATTTTTCTTGACGTGTGTTTTGCATGCTGTTGTGTTTGTCTTGCTGGTGCAAAAAAAAAAAAAAAGGGAGTGCTAAGGAGGCAGGGAATAATCCCCCCTGTATCGCTTCCTTCAACCAACTGGAACATCACTCTTGTCTCTGGCTGCGGAGCTCACAAACACACGCCAGCGCGCACTTCTGTCGCTGCGGGGACGCGTGCTTTGAATTAATGCTCTCCCCCTCTCTCATTAGCGCCGGAGCCAGACCCTTTGCACTTAAACTGCACCGAAACCCCTCAGCCCTCCAGCGGCATTTGAAGGTGTATCAGAAAGCGAGGAGCCACCCAAAAAAAAAAAAAAAAAAAAAAAAGCATCCCCACATTTCAGAACTCAATTTGGTCCTCAGAAGGATAGACGTGCAGGCGCGCACGCGGGCCCGCGCGCGGCACACAAAACGCGCAGCCCAACCGACCATGAAATCGCATTGTGAGACCTGTTAATACCCCCAGATAGCGGCAGACACATCCCCGCGTGATCTCGCTCCTAACACATAAACACACACAAGCAAATGGAGTAAACAGAGAGCTATCTGTCTCCCTGACAGGGATGCTCTGCTCGGTAATGGTTGCAAGATTTTTTCGGCTGTTTTGGCACGATATCTGCCGCAGCCCTTGTTAACGCCTGCGCCGGGGGAGCGCAGGTTGCCTCAAAACACGCTTGTATTTTGGATGAGTGAAATACAGTGGTGAATTAAGAATGCAAAGCCTCCGCGAGCACACACTCCCAAACCTCCTGCCCAGTTTAATTTGCAGTTGTAATCCTCTTTATTGCATGTATCAACGTGGTATTTCAGATGTGTTTGTGTGGTTAGCGAATAATTCCCCATATTACCTCATTATGTGATCATTGTGGCTGTTTTTGTGAGCGAGTCGGAGAATCAGAAAGCGTGCAAAAGTAGGGCCGGGCGAATTTATTTCTGACGCCGTTAAATAGCATTTTGATTGTCCCAAGTATTACAAATCATGAGAACAAGAGCCACTCATTTGCATAGCCGCGCTGCCTGCAGCGCTCGAGGTCCATCGGCGTCTTGCAGTACAAGCCAACATTGAAACATGAAAGGTAACATACATTAAAATGCATGAATTTCATGCTCACAAACTAAAAAAAAATAGAGCTTTTAAAATCACACAATACATGTTTTTTTTTTTTTTTAATTAAGATTCATTGGCTTCTATTTTAAAACGGGCAATTCATTTTCTCCTCACAAAATGGCAACGTGAAGATTCTAACCTTAATAAAATGGATGTTTTGTACGAGCACAGTTTGTTTACCGTCCATTTTTCGCCTCACGACCTATTAGTGGACGCATTTTTGGAGATGTAAAAATACGTGTGTATACACGAATCAGCCATAACATTATGACCACTTTATGTTTACCATATTCAGTTTTTACTGAATCTGTTTGAGAGAGGTGTTGACATGTTTTAATGATTGTTACTCGGGCTGTAATAGATCCCGCTCATATACATTAGGGTGACTAAATTCAATGTAAAACTCCTCCTGAAGGGAGAATCAATTGCAAGGGCTTTGCATTATTCTATGGTGAACGTGCGGCGGTCATAATTTTGTGGCTGATTGGTGTGTAAGCTGCCACGATCAGCATCGCAACGTTTTGTTTTCTCAGACCATAAAATGAGTAGGAAATTGAGATTCAACCATATCGACAGTGATTGATGACGTGATTCTTAAGAAACAGACAGCGATTCTAAGGAAACAGTCTGCCAGTGATGACTATATATTATTCATGTCAGCGTTCTTCAGCGCAAGTCTCGAGTATTTCACTGCACTTTGGCCAGTAAACATATAAATTGGTAAGCTAGAAAGGTAAAGTTCAGCAAATTCTTT
>CAAKHG010039409.1:0-11709 GCA_901007715.1 Dactylopterus volitans | reverse complement strand
GGGCGGGGGGGGGGTGGGTGTGGGGGGGGGGGGGGGGGGGGCCCTTAGTTTGGACTCAAAGAAAAGAACAGTAGACGAGAGAAGAAGGGGGGCGCGAATGAGCCGCTGAATGCTTTGACGTCAATGCCGTCCCCTGGCACCGGGCCAATGGACACAGAGGCTTACAGGTCTGGGAAATATGCACAGATATTCATACCCTTCAGCCCCACACACACACACACACTCACACGCACACACACACACCTGTAGCCGTAGCCCACTCTTCAGACATCCAGCGAAACCTCTCCTCCATGCTGTCTTAGCAGACCGAGTTGCGGAATGGAACTTTGAATGGTTCATGTCAGCGAAAGGGGAATAAATAGACGGAGTGAATCACTACTCGCTTAACGGCAGGCCCCAGAATGAGTCGATGAAAAGCAGCACAACAGGGAGTGAGAAATGTCTGTGTTAGGCGAGACACATTTAGCCCAGGAGTACAGTCGGCGGAGCGGCCACTCACATTCAATTAGAATGGATAGGTTTGAAATGAGCAGGCACCAATCTGACTGCATAATCCAAATTAAGCTTGTTAAAAGAAGAATGCTCCAGAGAAAGGAGTGATTTGCCAGGAATTTGATTCAGTGGAGAGCGTGCCTGTTTGTCTGCTGCCTCTCTGAATGCAGCTTCACACGTTCGAGGGGGATTTGTCAGATCCTGCTGTTTCATTGTGACACGAATTTCACATCGCAGCGCCATCACGCTCGTAACTCCCCCCCCGCCCCTGCTCACCCCCTTCCCGGTCTCCCATGCTGTGTCTCGCAGATGATGGCCAAGCCCAGCGAGTCGCCGGTGAGCCGCCAGCACCAGAGCCACCCGGAGGAGACGGAGGAGGAGCTGAGGGAGCACCAGGACGGCGGCGCTCTGCCGCCAGGGGTCACCATCAAGCAGGAGCCGCCCGACCCGCAGGAGCTCCAGGAGGAGGCGCTGCAGCAGCACAGGGAGCGCGAGAGGCAGGCGGAGCAGGAGCTTCTGTTTAGACAGGTAAAGGAGGGGCAGTCGGCGGGCGTTTTTTTTTTTTTTTTTTTTTTTTTACGGGGGCAAAAATCGCCGGCCGGGAACCGCCGTAGAAGGCTTCCGAATCGGCTCCGACTTTAACTGGCGCCGGCGCGTTGCGGGTGCTCCCGGGGAAGTCACGGAGAGGTGAGCGCTAGACAAACAGACGCAGCGAAGCCTCTTGGGGCAAAGCGGTGCCTCCCTCAGTCTCATCGCGTCGACGGGATTAAACGTTGGCAGAAACATCGAGGCGGCGTGATTTCTTTTCGGCCGCCATATTTGAGATACAAAATACGTGTGAGGCGGTTTGTCTTTCCTTTAGGATCTTCCTCTGTTTATATGTAAACTTGTGATGACAACTGTGAAAACATTCTATGTGTTCTGCACCAACTGATGTGTGTGCGTGCGTGCGTGTGTGTGTGTGTGCGTGTGTGTGTGTGTGTGTGTGTAAGCAGCAGGCCTTGTTGTTGGAGCAGCAGCGGATTCACCAGCTGAGAAACTATCAGGCATCCATGGAGGCTGCCGGCTTGTCGATCTCCTTCCCGGGACACCGTCCCCTGTCCAGGGCCCAGTCATCTCCAGCGTCAGCCTCCTCCTTCCCAATCAGCGTCCCAACCCCCGACCCACCCGTCAAACCTCGCTTCACCACAGGTCGGCCCCTCCCCCCTGCTCTCATGTTCTCTCCTGTTTGCTTCACTGTTTGCGTTTTTCCTCTTTTCATTTTTGTTCTTCTGATGAAATATTATCCTGGGTTTCAAAGAGGTGAAATATGAGACACTTTGACAGGGGACTGTCAATATCAAATGTGGTCCCATGAAGTGGAAATACTCTGTGGACTTGGATGAGGGGTGGAGCCAATGCGAAGCAGGAAGGGGGCGGAGCTCGGCTCTAGGCAGCAGCAGTTATTGAATATCCTCATTTCTCCTTTTAGACATTTTCACTGTCGTGCTTGTGTCAGTGACCCTTCTCGGTCACCCACTGATCTTCGTTTTCCAGCTGTTGTGGATAGAAACATCATCAGCGTGCCCACTCGATGCACATGTTCATATATTGGACGCTATATGGATTTTGCACTCAGAGAGCCGGAAGTCTTTAAATATTCTTTCATATCCATTTTTCAATGCATTAAATAGGCAAAATGAAGATGCAGTAGTAAAAGTGAAAATAATAAAAATGCAAATGGATTTCACAAATATGAGCAGGTGCGTGTATATAGACACAGATATGTGGGCGATGCTTGTCATGTTCTGTTGCTTTCTAGCAAGCAATCAAAGATCTAAAATTCACGGCCTAAGATGTTTAAACATGATTAAACATGCCAAATGTACACTTTGATATATTGCAAACGGATGAAATAGCAACAAACATTTAGAACTTCATAACTGTATTTAAGAGGAGTATTTTGTTGCTTTACACGGGTGTTGTTGTTTTTTTTGGCCCCAGATTTCATCTCCTGTGTAGTCCCAAGGGAAATTTTGATCCACAAAGCAAGTGAATTGACCAAAACCCGTGTAATGGTTCATCTAGTAGCGGTGATAATTGAGTTTAGAGAGTATATTTAGCCGGACCCCTCTCTTTATCTCACTTTGTCTTCTTTTCAACCGACTGAGAGCGCAAAGAAGAAGCAGAAGTGCAGGAATTAAGCTCTTCCCAGCAGCACATTCGAGTATTGACAAGAGTGATGGTGGTGGTGTATAACTTGACTGCTGTTGCATGCAGCGGCATAGTTGTAGATATTTTTACAGTTTGTCCTACTTAACTCCCACTCAGCTACAAACGGCGTAGAAAAGATGCATCAGAATGTGGATATCGAGGTCTCAGGGTTTTACATTTTAAAAAACGCGTTTTCTGGACCGTCGGAACCGGCAACTTGCCGTGCTCGAAGCACGTTTTCGTAACCTTGGCGAAAATGCGCCATTCCTGCGCGCACTCGCACATTAATCCACGTGCGTTTGCGTGTGTTTTCCCCCCCTCAGGCCTAGTTTACGACTCTTTAATGCAGAAGCACCAGTGCATGTGCGGCAACACTAACAGTCACCCAGAGCACGCGGGCCGGATCCAGAGTATCTGGTCCCGGCTGCAGGAGACCGGACTCAGGGCGCAGTGCGAGGTAGGGTGTCGCCACAAATGGAAGTATCGTCATTAAAATAGAGCAGTTAAGACAAATGTGAGTCTAATTCCTCTCTTTCTCTGTGTGTGTGTCTCTCTCTCTTTTTGTGTGTCTGTGCGTGTGTGTGTGTGTGTGTGTGTGTGTGTGTGTGTGTGTGTGTGTGTGTGTGTGTGTGTGTAGTGCATCCGTGGGAGGAAGGCCACGCTGGAAGAGCTGCAGACGGTTCACTCTGAAGCCCACGTCCTGCTGTATGGAACCAACCCTCTCCGACAAAAACTTGATTGTAAGTTCACGCATGCAGCGTCGGCATTGCTCAACTCTCCGTGTCCACTCGCTAAAAAAAAAAAAAAAAAAAAACGTCCTTTAAATTTCCTTCTCTGCTCCGGTCACCAGGTTCAATCACCCCCATGTTTGTGCGGCTGCCGTGCGGAGGGGTCGGGGTGAGTCGCCCTCCCATTCATGTTAAAACCGAAGGCAAACGGGAATGTACTTTACAGACAGATCTCAATGTTCAAAAGGGAAGTTTACATGTCAGATCTTTCAAATACAGAGGTATGAATTGCTGGAGATGATATAGAAGAAGAATTCTTCAGCAATAAAATACACCCTCCACCCCGTTCGAAAAATGTAGATAACAATTGAGTTTTCTGTCCTTATTGTACCTTTTAAGAAAACTAAAAAGGGCATAATAGAGAAATAATTGAATAAGGGCCCGTGTCTACAAGATGCCTTTTTTAGCTGAAAGCGCCCACAGGTTCTTTTTTTTTTTTCAAAGCGCTTCTCTCATCCGCTCATCGTTGCTAGGTTACGTTAGCCATCATCCAGCGCGTTCCTTTGTCTAACTGATTAGAAAAAAAAGTGACTGTGACAAAAGACGCTCACCTGACACCTCGGAAGATGCGGCTGCATTTTTCCACCCTCTGAATTATATATTATTAGACTGATCGCGGTGAACCTTCACTGTTAAGTTGCAAATAACTGTGCTGCCTGACAGCCAGGATCGCGTTCAATGGGGATATTGTTCGTGAAGAGAGTCGAGCTCAGCGGGGTTTCGCAAGCAAAAGTTAAGCCGAGGATGCTGTCAAGGGTGAGATTAGTCTGGTTTTTAAGGAAACTTGATGGAGCCATTTGGGGGGGAAAAAACAGCGTATTGTTGGTCACCGCACCTTCAAATGTAAAGTGTTTGTTTGTGTGTTCCTCTCAATATCATGAATTCACCCCAGATATAAACTGAATTCCCAACTCGTCAGATATGGACGCTCAGTCAGTGGCTATTTGCATCAAACTGCGATTCTCTTGGTGCCCCCGAAGTGAGCAGAGCGGTGTTCAGTGCAGATATAGCAAGAGAGCGGCGCGCCGGGCAGGTGGGAGGGGTCAAAACAGGAGACGGAAGTTCCAGCTGCCCCTGGACTTTGCCCCAACCCCAAACCAAAGTGTTTTTTTTTTTGTTTTTTTTAAGCCAAAACTCAGCCAGATGTCAAACCACATCACTGACACATTCAAAATAAAACATCGCTACTTGTCAGGACTTTATTTTGGAGTCTGACCGTTTTGCAGGAAACAGGTGTCACAGACGGCGTCGTATTTAGAAGCGCGCGGCCACCGACCGCCCGCCCGTATTTGACCAGCCGGGAATGAGAATGTGTTTGATGTGATAACTGTGCGTGTGTGTGTGGGTTGTTTTAGGTGGACAGTGACACCATTTGGAATGAGGTCCACTCGTCCAGCGCGGCGCGGCTGGCCGTCGGCTCCGTCGTGGAGCTGGTCTTCAAAGTGGCGACCGGGGAGCTGAAGGTAAAGCGGCCACGCATGCGCGGCTGTCATTTTTTTTTCCCCCGTGTCTCGGCAACACGGTGAACATTCCTCTATCAGCGTCGAGCTATTACAGAGAGGGCTGGATGGGAAACAGCTAAACACTTAATATTTCAGACCCTGATAGCGCTAATGAAATGAAGTAGATTTGTTTGATTTCAATGATCCCACCAGGATGTATTGTCTTGATGAGACATTATTGGGTCTTGGTGGTATATTTAAAGCTAAAGCGTTTCTAACAGTTGTGCTCCCTGTTCCAAAAGTGCTTCTCCTCCCGTTCTTGGCAGCCCTTCTAAACTTAATAGCCACCCTTGTTTCTTTTGAGTGTTTTTGGCTGAGTTCATGTGTTTTTTTCGCGGGGCGGTTGGCCGCCGCTCAGTAAACACAGCGCAAACTCTGAATGGCGATCAGTGCTGCCGTGGCTGACGGGCTCTTGTCGCTCCGCCGTCTGTCTTCCCAGAATGGTTTTGCAGTGGTCCGCCCCCCTGGACACCACGCGGAGGAGAGCACTCCCATGTAAGGCCACAGCCGTCACCGCACTCGGCTGGAAACTCTTGATCTACAAACACCACAGCTGGAACGGACTCGTCTGGAATAGAAATTACATAAACCAGAGTTTATTTGCACATAAAGTACTGAAGGCCTCTATTCTGCCAGCTGTTTCTAGAATCGGTTTATTTATTTATCCGTCACATCCGCTGAAAATGCACAATAAAAGCATGAGCATGGGGGCAGGGAAGTGCCCGGGCGGATGGACGGACGGACGCCGCCGCCGCCGCCCTCACGCTGTCTCTTTGTTGCCGTTCCAGGGGCTTCTGCTACTTCAACTCTGTGGCCATCGCAGCCAAACTGCTGCAGCAGAGACTCAACGTCAACAAGATCCTCATTGTGGACTGGGTCAGTCTCCTGAGTAACCGCTTCCCTCTCTGTCATGTGATGCCGTGGAAATAGAGGAATTAATCTAATTTACCGTTACATTTGCTCGTCCCAGTTAGATTTTGTCTTTAGCTTGAGTTTTTTATTTATTTGGGGTTTTTTTTTTTTTTTTTTGAAAAGGCACTCAACATGGAAAAGGTTTCATTATGTGTGTACTTACCTGCCCTTTAGGATGTTCACCATGGCAACGGCACCCAGCAAGCATTCTATGATGACCCCAATGTCCTTTACCTGTCTATTCATCGCTATGACGATGGCAACTTCTTCCCTGGAAGCGGTGCGCCCGATGAGGTCGGTGTATGTGTGTGTTATCGGTCAACCATTTGTTGGGCATTGTGGGAAGCAATATTGTATTTAGATTTATTCAGCTGTGTAAGTTGTTTTAAATCATTTGAGTATTTTCTTGCTAACGGGGACACATTTAAACCACTTTTAAGTCAATAACAACATTTATCATTTATCAGTTTTTCTCTGTCTAATCAACAGTCCAAAATCCAAAAATACTGATTAAACAATGATATAAAAGCAGAAAGGCCACGAAAGCTCACATCTGAGACCCTTTGCTGCTTGATAGATACAATAAATAATAAGAATTTATCAACAAAGTTACCTGATTTTTGTCTTTTATTCTTGTGTCATTTTCAGATGACTTTTATGTCATTGTCACTGTTGACAAAAAACCCCCCGCCATAAAACAGAATAGCACAGTGCAGAAAGTATAGAGCACTTGTTTGTTGATAGCATTGCAATTAAATTTGGTGTTTAAATGTATTGGTGAGTCACAGGTTTGTTTGTTTTTTTTCCCTCCGCAGGTGGGCAGTGGCCCTGGAGTCGGGTTCAACGTCAATGTTGCCTTCACTGGAGGCCTCGACCCCCCCATGGGAGATGCAGAGTACTTGGCTGCCTTCAGGTACCAGATAGACTCTGCAGAAATCCTACATACACACACACACACACACACACGCACGCAGGCAGGCAGGCGCACCGGCACACACAGACAAACCGGTTTTTGCCGTAGGCTGAAAATTTTTTACTTTTGAATATGGGGAAACTGGAAGAGAAGGTCAACAGCAGCCTCTGCTGTACAAAGTCAAACCACCGATTCAGTGTGGCTGCAGGAACTTTATTTCCTGTGTCAAGGAGGTTTCGTTTTCGCGGATGTTAATTTGACTTTTTTCAATATCTATATATAGATTGTTATTTTAGTATTTTAGGACAACTAACGACTCACTTAACAGTTTCCGTGACTTAATTTTCTTGATTAATGAATCAACCATTTATTATTTTTTTTTTTATTGTTTTTTTTTTTTTTTTTTTAACAGTTTTTCAACCAATAATCCAAAATGAAAAGATGTTTCATTTATCGCACAAATTAAAGCTGCAAATCTTGAAAATTGGAAGCCGAAACTGAAAAGTTCCAAACGGTGAACAATTGATCAATTTTTCTGCTGATCAACCAATCAATTGTGAGAATTCTGGCTGAAGGATTCTTAAAATGTTTTTTTTTTTTACAACCTCATAATTTCACATTTATTAATCGTAATACATCTTATTTAAAGGCTCCTTGCTGACACTCAAGGTCACCACACCGAGAGATATAAAGAACAAAAAAAGGACTGCACTGTGCAATTTCTGTGGAAATGGTGGTGTTATTGCTGACTCGTGGAAAAGCTAACAGTAAACTGCACTGCTGGCTGCTCAGAAAAATGGAATAAACTCTCAAAAGTATAAGTAACTCAACATAAATTGGTATTTGACGGCGCTTACATTTCAAAAGCATTACAATTTAGAAATTAGTTTTTTTGTGGGGTGGAATACACCTTTAAAACCACCAGACATTATCCGGAAAGTAGCATTTGAGTTCAGTGAAGCTCTAAAACAACACGTTTTTAACAGATTGTATTTTTTTTTTTACTTTTTGTAGGAGTAGTATTTGTGAAGTACTGACCATTACACAATATAATCTGATCACCGCATCCTCCCACTCTCAGGTCAGTTGTGATGCCAATAGCGAATGAGTTTGCACCGGATATCGTGCTGGTGTCGTCTGGCTTCGACGCCGTGGAAGGACACCCGCCACCCCTGGGCGGCTACACCCTCACCTCCAAGTGTGCGTACACGCTCGTCTGAAAACTCTTATCTCAAACTCCATAAGACGACCAGACAAAAAAAAAAAAAAAAAAACGAAAAATTGAAACAGCTGCTGCATATTCAGATCCGCGCGATATCGTCTCAACTTCAATCTGGTGCTCGTCTTCAGGTTTTGGTTATTTGACCAGGCAGCTGATGACCCTCGCAGGAGGCAGGGTGGTCCTGGCTCTGGAAGGGGGTCACGACCTTACTGCCATCTGTGACGCTTCTGAGGCCTGTGTGGCCGCCCTGCTAGGCCAGGAGGTAAGGAGGTCACTTTGCCAACACACTGGACCTGAATCCTAATTGACGTCCTTCGTGGAAGTAAATTAATGGGACAAAATATGGCACCTCACGTCTCTAAGTGCCGCATCCGGCCCACGATCCTGCTATTTTTGCCTCTGGTCTCCCTATGTCATCATTTTCCTCAATCACAAGAACATGAAGTAATGGATTTGTGTTAATCTGCTGTGTTTGCGCTAAAAATTCTTAGTTATGTTGACAGAAATCCAGCCGTGATCGCATTAATCCTGTGCGGACATGTCATCCTAAACCTCGTCTCCTCCTCTTACCAGAGTTGTGGTTTTGAGCTCCTGTCAGTCCTAATTATTGGAAATGAACTAACAGGTTGATGAAATGTTGCCAGATATCCGAGGCAGCCTGGAAATGGAAATTTGAATATGAAGCACAGAGATCAGAGGGGTGATTTATTAGACACTAAAAATACTTGACAATTTCTTTATGTCGAAATGGCGTGTAAAAACAAAACTGAGAACGGTTGGCGCTCCCGTGTCCGGCGGCGTCCTGTTCAGCGCTGCTCTTGTCATTTAGGCCGCAAATGCTCACACGGCCCTCCAGCTGTCCGCGCTTTTATTTATTATTGCTCTCTCAGCTTACATTAATCGCATCAGACTCGGGTTTTAGACGGAAATATGTGGCCCGATCTGCACTCTGTGGAGCGGGAGGATGGAGGGAGTCATGACTATATCACATCGGCCGCTTGCTTGTACTCAGGTGCTCTCGGGCGCGTTCTTTCCACCCCTTGTGGAAGGTATTACAATTGTTACGTATTTATATTTACACTGTGTGTGTGTGTCTGTGTGTGTCCCGTGCAGCTGGACCCACTGCCTAAGGCCGTCCTCGAGCAGCGGCCCAACCCCAACGCTGTGCGCTCTCTGGAGAAAGTTCTGGAGACTCACAGTGAGTTACACAATCAATGTTTGCATGGATGGCTGTTGTCTTTTGGCAGCCTTCAACCGCTGCGCGCCCTTGAGCTTTTTTTTTTTTTTTTTTTGCTTCAAACTCCTGAACCGCCACCGCCCGCACCTTTCCCTCCCTCCTCAGGTAAATACTGGCGCTCGGTGCATCGCTACTCGCCGCGGCTGGGCCTGTCCCTGCTGGAGGCCAAGCGGGGAGACTCCGAGGAGGCCGAGGCCGTCAGCGCCATGGCCTCTCTGTCGGTGGCCAATACCAACACCATGGATCACAGGTACTGAGGCGCGGGAAGGGGGGGGAAAGAAAAAATAAATGAGACTTTCATTGCGTACAGTTTGCATTTACAGACGTCATAACTCCTCAGGTTCCGTACGATGAATAGCCGCGACGCCACAGAAAAACGCATCTCACGGTCGGTTCAAAAAATAAAATCGGGAGGCGCCATCTAAGAATCAGACAGTCAGCTGATTAGAATTAAGTTAAAATGTCAGGGGAACTTCTCAAGAAGTCCAGGCCCTGCTACTTAGCGTCCTCTCGAAGTGCCGGGTGTGAGTCTCCCGCCGAAAACGTGCCAAAAGAGCACGCAGCTGGACGGGTCGAGCCCCGAGTCCGTGTAGGTCCGCAGGTCGTCTGCACAAACAGCTGCAGCCCAGGATGTCCGTTAACGGCCGCTTTAATTTACCGGGTCTTCGGCATGACAGGGAAACGATCGATCTTGTTCCCCCAGCACGCGGTGGGAGTGCACGGCAAGCAGGCGGAGTTGGCTCCCACGGCGAAGCCATTGTCATCCACCGCGTGCAACGTCATACCGCGTAGAAGCTAACCGCCTGGCGGTCCGAGACAACGCGGGCCGCATTTATTGTTTAAGCTGTAAGTTAATTACGCGGGGCTATGCCAGCTCTGGCGCACTGCTTTAATTCCTTAATTAATTCATTACCCGTGAAGAAAAGACCGTAATATTTCTCCAACATATTTAAACTGCTTTCCTTGTTAATTTTGTTCTCCGCTGTTTTCCCCTGCCGCACGGGGCTGCCAGGGGTGATTATTTTTTATCGCGGAGTCTGCTGTTGATTGATTAATCGATTAATCTTCTGGCGTGTAAAATATCAGGAAGCTTGGAAACATTTTTGAACGGTCGATTTTCAAATGTCTTTTTTTATCCACAACCCAAAAATATTCAGTTTACTCGACCAGAGGTGTAAAGAAACCAGAACACATTCACATTTAAGAAGCTGAAATCAGAAAGTGTGCCTTTTTTTTTTTTTTTTTTTTTTACTGAAACTGATCGATCAGTTATTTATTATAATTGGCAATTGTTAACATTGATAATCTGTACATGTTTACAACCCCAGCTCCCTTTCTGGGTGTTTCAGTTTGAGAAACTGCTGCTTGTATGTATCTGTGCTGCAAACAGCCGCCGGGAATCATGCTAATATCTCCTTTGGCGACTCGAGTGGCGTCAACGCAGTCGGAAACATGAAATTTATCCGTCGGTTGAGTTTTTCTCTTAAAAAAAAAAAAAAATCCGACACAGAACTGTTCAGAGTACTATTAAAGTATCGGATAAGCAGTATCGGTAAGAGGAGTAATCTTGACGACACCCAACCACAGCTGCGACAGTAATCGACGACATTAGTTTGATTCGATTGATAAGCCGCCGTCACATTTTTGTAAAACTCGCCTTCACTTGAGAGCGATGCCCCATCCGAGTAAGCGTTTAGGCAACATTGCAGCAGCCTTCTGAGCTTTTTTACTTCCTCATGTATGATTTTTTCTTTTTCTCTCTCCCCCATCAGGTCAGAGGAAGAACCAATGGAAGAGGAGGAACCACTGTAACGGAGGGAAACTCGAGGGTGTCACACTGCTACCTTTGACCTCTGCACAGAATGCCTCTTTGAGCTGTGAAGAGCCTCGACCGATCCCTTCATTTAGTCCCCCCTAACCCCACTCACCACGTCAGTCACCTTGATTGGCGGCCTCGCGGCCAAAACGAGGGAGAGGGGGAGGGCTCAGCCTCAGAGTAGGGAGCCAATCAGGAGACAGAGGACTGAATTTGGGGGGAAAAAAATAAACAAAATTACGCATAACAGAGCTGCGCCGCGGCCCTCGCTCAGAGACACTCATTTTTTTTTCTGTCAGTCTTCGCACCCTCACGTTTGCCCCCAGCAGCCGAGACCCGTGTGACCACGGCGGCGGGGCAGGTTGTGTTGTTAGGAGCGGGGGGCGAGATGGCGCCCGGCGCGGGGAGGGGGTGGGGAAAGGGTGAGATAACACATCTTTAGCGGAAAACATACGGTGCTTTACACGGCTGCCCTCCGACCGCCCGCAGCCCGGACACCTGGGACAGCGGACATCCCCGCAGCTGCCAATCACGGCGCGGGATTTTTCTTTCCTCTTTCTCTCGACTATTTCTCCCTTCCGATCGAAGGGGGGCGGGGAGGGGGGGGGGGGCACCGCAGCAACTGAGAATACTT